>JAADYG010000212.1:0-44849 GCA_023338115.1 Phytopythium boreale
CGGACGACGCGGCCGTGCACTTGTCGTACGAGTGGCCGTGCCAGCCGATGCAGTAGTCGCTCAGGAACGAGTGCATGACGAGCACGCCGCCCGTGACGCCCTGGTCGTAGCCGAAGAAGAGGCCGCCGAGCGACGCGAAGATGCACACGATGATGGCGTAAGTGCGCGAGCCCTCGGTCGGGAGGTCGTCGTCGTGGTGGCCGTCGCCCGTCGAGATCGGAGCGCCGCCAGCCATGATTGTCGTCTGTGGCCGAGCTGTATGTTGGACGGGGTTGGACTGGAGAAGTTGGTTTGGAAGGGCTGGGCTGGAAAGCTTGAGCTGTAGCCGGGAAGATTGAAAGTGAGCGTTGGAAAGGGCCTGCCTGGCGGTCGGAGTACCTCAGTACGAGCGCGCTACAGTACACCACGGTGAGGTAAGCGTGTCTCCGTACTGACCGGACCGCTAGACCGCGTGGGACGAGCGGATTACAGTGGTGCTAACTATTGGAGAGATCATCACGCTGGGGATGCAGACGTTGAAGAAATCAAGTCGGCAGCAACGGGTTGACGTACAGAGAGGACGAGACCGGGCGGGCAGGTCGCACCTCCGCTTGATTTATTAAAAACGTATGTCTCAGTCGGCGACACATTGTTTTGGTTGGCGTGGCGTTCATCATTCAGAATTGACCGAGTGTTGAACAGCACGCTGTTGGCTTGGTTATACGAAACAGAGGAAATGGTTATGGGCTAGCCCATGCGATAATGCGATCTCTCATCTATGACACGTTGAAGCTGAAGCCCCGATAAGACACATGTCTTCAAATATGGCAACCTCTTGTTATTTACGTTCTCTACAGAGAAAGAGCCGAAATATAGCATCTCCACCTGTAAGTTGCCCTCACTGAATTGCCCAGCATGGTCTCAACCAAGTTCAACCGGTGCAGCACTCTTAGGCGAGCACCTGCCTCGAAATAGTCATCCCCCGATACACGACCAAGTCTATCAGCTGCTCAACAGATCACATGAGCGATCGCTGGGTCTGCATGCGTTGAGCGGGCACGATCGGGCTCAACTTGCCTGGGCTCGGCAGCTTGTCGTGCGCGGGCGCGACGCGAGATGTGTTGTAGATCACTGGTCCGCGCTTTGCGCCCACGTTTCCGTCCGAAAGATTTTTGCCGGGCTCCGGCACAGTTGGGCCAGAGTCTGTCTTCTTTACGGCGCCAGTGTTGTTCGAGCTCGAGGACGACCCGCTCTTGTTGCTGCTCGAATCTTCCTTGTGGCGAAGCAGCTTGGGGACGAGCATTAGCGCGACGACCGAGAGCGTGGCGACCCAGAGCACGATGGCAAAGAAGGCGTAGAACGTTGCCGCTGCGAGAGGCACGAGGTACGCGAGCGGCAGGACGAGCAAGCACGCGATGGCCACTACCACGGAGGACGCGAAGATCCAGATGGACTCTTGGAAGTCGACCGACACCTTGCGGACGAGGAACGACAGGTACAATCCTGTGACGAGCAGGATCGCCTTCCAGAAGATCAGCAGCGCGCTGAAGATGAAGCTCGAGGAGAGACATACTTTTCTGTCGACGCTCGCGCCGCTAGCGACCTCCGCGATGTCTTCGGTAACGAAGACGGCGGACGGGAAGTCGACCGCGAACCACGCCGTTAGAACGACCGTGTCGACGAGCAGAAACCCACCAAGGATCTTGAACATGGTCTGCGTGGGCAGGACGACACGCTTGAGCTTCTTCGAGTTGAAGATCCGATACACGCGCAGGGTCTTGACCACAAGCGAGCCGAACACAAGCGTGAAGCCCACCGAGACCACGAACGGGCGCGCACCGCACAGGCCATCGGTCGGTTCTCCAGCGTACAAGAGAATCGCGGCGCAGATGCAGAGTGTGCCTGCGAGCATCGTCAACAAGAACTCGTACTGCGGCCGCCGGATGATGGCGACTTCTCGGTATCTGAGGACCAGGAAGATGCAGACGATGATCACCACCGCCAGGATGATCGTCATCACGGAGATGGCGGAGAACATCGGCGAGTGCTCAGGCATGTACTCGCAGTCGATCTCAATGACCTCGGGCAAGTCTCCCCAGCACTCATGAGACACGTATGAGTTGTCTTCGTCCGCTAGCAGCCAGTAGAATTCTATACGGTGCATGCTGTTCGACCCGCAGGCGTTGGTGACGTATGAGAAGAAGGTTGAGTCGCACGCTGGTTTCTCAGCCACCCAACCGAGCCACGTCGCGTTGTTTGCCTCGAGCCACTCACACGAGCGGCTCGTGAGTAGCGGCGACGGCAGCGTCATCCACCCGCCGTCGCAAACGAACGGGCTGGAGCTGTTTGTCGGGTTCGGACGCGCCCACTGGAACGCAACTTCGCGAGAAGTAGACCTGCTTCCACACCCAGTGACCGAGTACACCATGTGCTCCTCGACAGTGCACAGCGGCAACGGCATGAGCATCCAGTCCGTCCACGCGTCGTAGTTGTCGCGCAGCCACGAGCATGCCGCGTCGAAGAACGGATCCTCGGACCGGGTCACCGAGTCATTTGTCAGCGCGACGTACCGGCCCAGCACATCCTCGAAGCTCGCGTCGGACACTCGGATCCTCGAGAACACATCGCGCACGGCGTCGTTGTCGCTCTCAGTTAGGATATTGTAGGACACGACCTTGTCCATCGTGTCTTCGAACTTGTCAAAGCGAATCGGATTGCTACTCGGCTGGCCGTAGCCGTTCTCACCGAACACCCCCGTGTTCTTGGCCACCTCAGCAGCCGAGCCTTTCGGCATTGAGCCGCGCTGGAACCTGCCAGGGTACCGGATGACAAACTCGTCCGGGTAGTCCATGTAGAAGACGACTCCCTTGCGTTGGCTCAACATGTCGAGCACGAACGCCTGCAGCCCAGATCGCCCAACGTGGCAGATATACGCCGGGAAGCCCAAGTTAGCGAGCAGTGCTGGGTAATACACTCGAGTGGCGCTGGACTGGGTGGCCACGACGACCAGGCACTCCTTGTTCTGCTGCTCCCGAAGCGTACACGCGTAGTTCTTGGAGCAGTGGTCGAGGCACCCGTAGACGCCGTCCTTGCAGTACGTATGGTCGGGAGGGAAGTACAGCGAGTTGTTGCGCAGGTTCGACTCGGCCAGCTCCTCGATGAGGAACTCGTTTCGCACGTAGTCTCTTCAAAAGTCGGCGTTGAAGGTGGCCGGGAACTTGGCCGGGTCTTCGCCGTCTTGAATCAGGTCGTTGGTCGTGTACAGCCCTCGGATGAGGCGGTTTCCGAGGTCGCCCAGCACCGCCCATGCCTTCTTGGAGAACGACAGCTTGGTCGACACGGCCACGTTCGCGTGCACCGGCGTGCACAGAGCCTGTGGGTCCGTGAACGTCAGTCGCTTCTCGATGGTCGCCGAGGCCGGGGCGTAGTAGATGGAGATGTTGTACCCGATCTGACCAGACAAGCCCACCATTTAGTCAGGGGGAACTCGACAAGATGTTTGCATTGACGCTCACCAATTCGGACGCGATGATGGCGAAGAGCATGGTGTTGAGGCGGTGGACCGCGCCTTCGTTGATCTCGAGCACGAGCGAACCAGCAATGTGCCCAATGTCGATCACGGTGCCCGTGTCGGGGTCGACGACGGCGTCCGGACCGAACACCGACTCGCCACTCGGGATGCAGGCCGGAGAGTAGGCCGAGCTGTTGAAGGTGCGAGTGTCCACGAGCTATAGTCCTCATTAGCACATATGCACGCCTGCCACCAAGGAGAAGCAGCGATGAGCGTACCGTGTACCGAGGACCGGGCAGCGCCGCGTGCAGGAACGGATTGAGCAGCTGCTTGGTGCCCGGGTCGCGCGCCGACGCGGAGACGCCCAGTTCCATCTCCTTGGCTCGGACCCAGTCGTCATTGAGGCAAGTCCCAAGGAAGTGGTTCGGGGCGTAGAAGGCAGCGGCGGCGACTCCGACCGTCAAAGCGGAGGCGACAACCAGGCCCAAGGCTCGACCAGGGTGGGAGCGGCACGGCATGGCGCTTACTTAGGAGGCGGCGCACCGAAAAGTGATCAGTGAGTAGTGTGGGTGACCGTGGGGGGTCGCTGTGCAGTCTCACCTCCGCGCTTTAGGAGAACGCCCGCGTTCGAAACCCGGAAATACCGACGGCAGTCGGCTAAAGAGAAACGCAAAAAGGGGAAAACGGACGAGAGCGGAAGGGAGGAGAGGCGTTGGTCATGGCCCAAGTGTCGAGGAGAGCGTGACACGGCCGCTATTGTTGCTCGAGGCAACGGTAATCGTATCGAGTGCTAAAACGGGGAAGGAACGATGCTCTCAGTGTGCGAGAAGAACGGAACGGATTGGCAAGCAGGCGCAACGAGTTGATGGTCACATAGCAGTGGATGAAACCGGAAGCAGGCGAACGTGGCTTCCCACGCGACGGGAACAGGTTGAGATGTGGCTTCACGTGGCTCGAAATCCGGCCCAAAGATAGATTTGAGGCGTCGGCACTGGCGCGTTTAATGTGACTTAGCAGCACCAGTGGGTGGGCATGAATACGAGGTGATCCGAGTGGTGGTGAGCAGAGTATGACAGGTCTCATCCCAAGCCAGGGATGGCTTCCTGACTCAGGAATCCTGAGTCGCACGCGACTCGCGAGTCCTGTGCAATTGCGATAATTCACCATACTCAGCAGAAATAAAGAAATACGTTTTGCTGTAAATATTTATTTGGTATTTCATATTTCGGTAATATTTGAATATATTCAATTATTAGAGTATTTATATATACGCGGTGTTTGCAGAACTCAAGCGCATTCTTTTCCAAAAATCAAAAGTGCGGGCGCGAAAACCGGGCTAAATGGCGGACGCGTCTCCTGTTGCTGACGGCGCGAGTTCCGCGGCCCACGAGGACGCGGCGGAGCACTGGGACGGCGCCCTGGGCGTGCAGCACAGCAGGGAAGCTAATGGCGAGACGCCGCGCGCTGACTCGCCGCGGTTCCGGAGCTATCTCGTCGACAACGCGAGCGATGGCGGCAGCGAACAGCGCGACGAAATGGACGGCACGGCGGTGGACGGAGGGGGATGGGACGCGGAGCATGGCGTAGTAGGGTCGGAGAATGACCCGCGTGAGGACGGCGGGCCCGTGCTGAGGTACGAAGAGGAGGAGAAGCGAGCGCACGAGTACGAGGAGGGGGATGAGGACGAGGACGACGACTGGATGGTGGCGCACCTGGCGACGCTCGAGACGAAGCGCCGCGCGAGCACGTCCATACAGGAGGTGGAGGCGAGCGTGCGCGCGGCGCTGAGCATCCTCAACCAGAGCTCGGACGGCGCCGGCACGAGCCAGCATGACGACGACGACGACGACGAGCGCGGCGAGGACGAGCACAGAGAGGAGGGCGAGTGGCGGCGCTACAACGGCCGCCCGCACTACTTTGACTTTGTGCAGGAGGCGATGGAGGCGCGCTGGTCGCTGGGCTCGCCGAACCAGAACCTGCTGAACGAGGAGGGAGAGCACGCGTTTCGGCCGGGAGTGCATGAGATCCAAGAGAGTGACGAAGACGACGATGAGGCGGACAACCAAGGGGAGCAGGAGGAGCGTGCGGACGCCGGCGCCGTGATGAACAGCAACAGCGCGGTTGCGGCAGCCAGTGGCGCCTCTTCAATCAGCGATGGCGTGAGAGTCGAGGCCGAAGAGGACGCTGGCAATGCGAAGCCACTAGACAATGAACCAGACGGCAACCAGGCGGACGACGAGTGGCAGGAGGCCTACACTGCTAAAGGTCGCGTGTACTACTACAATCGGCGGACGCGCGAGTCGTCGTGGAACAAGTACGTCTTGTTGGCGATGCTACGCCCCTTTCAATAAGAGTCTAACGCGGTTCTGATGTGCGCTGCTCAATTGCAGGCCAGCTAAGTATCGTGCGAGTGCTCGTCCGCAGTCGCCAGAGGCTGAAAATGGAGCACCGCACCGAGTGGTCGCGCGCCAGAGCCTGGGCTACCATGCATCGAACAATGACAGCCCTCGCTCGCTGGCAGATCAGCGACAACTCTTTTGCTGCTTTTGCGGCAGCAAGCACGAGCCGCGACAGTTTCAAGTGCATTTTCGCGAGTGCAAGTCGCTGAATTTCCACAAGAAGCAGTCGTCGGAGCTGTATCGCGGGTTCCAGCGGATACTGACAGTGCTCTCGGAGGACTCATCTCTCCGGGCGTTGCACTACGCGTCATCGTTCCCTGACGCCCAGCCGGTGCCGCTCTCTAGCTCCATGCAGGACAACCTGCTGCTTCTGCGGCGTCACCAGTCGACGCAGCGCAGTCAATCATCAACTACCGCGAAACGACGGCCAGAGACGATGCGGTCAGCGACAAGAGCGGATCGCGATAGCCGCACGAGAACAACTGGACCAGTGGCGTTATCGAAACCACAGCAGCTGCAACAGAAAAAGCAGTCGCGTCCTGCTCGGAACGGCTCCACACCCACCAGTAGCGCTGGCGCCCGCGCTAAGTTCTCCGGTGGGTTTCCACTCGAGGTCGAGACGTGCCGGTACTGCGGCCGCAGCTTCGCGGAAGGCCGACTGGCCAAGCATGAAGCGGTGTGTCCACGCGTGTTTGGCAATGAAGGGTCGTGGGGACGAGGCACTCCGTCGTCAGCCAACACGGCGACGGGCAGTTCCGCTGGCCAGCCGACCACGTCGCCCGCGTCAAAGCGGCGCGGCATGGCACATCGCAAGCTGAAAACGGCCAAGTTGCTGACGGACGCGCACACGCTGGAGGCTAGCTACAAGGAGCACCAGGCCGCGCTCGTCGTGTGTCCGTGCTGCAAGCGCAAGTTTGCGCCCTCTGGCGCGCAGCAGCACATTGCGATCTGCAAGAGCGTGCAGAACCGCCCCAAGAACCCCATCCCGCTGCTTAAGGACTTCGCCACCGCGGGGTGATTGATTTCCGGTGGGCTATATGAGTGTAATTGACGTGCATGTTATGCTGGATAACGCTTGTGGCTCATCACTGATGACTGTGGTCAAGTGGGAATCAACTAGAAAGCTATACAGACGCGCGTTCTCGCTTCTCTCCGCTGTCGCTTCCGGACTACGGGCGGAAACCGGCGTAGGCCTTCTCGAGGATCTCCTTGCGGATCTTGGGGTAGTCGGGGTATTGGTCGAGCACCTTGTTGCACACGTCGACGGTCGCGACGTACTTCTTGGCCTTGAGGTAGTTGAAGGCGAGCTTGAAGCCGATGGTGGCGCTCGCCTCGCCCTCGCACGACCAGGCTTCCTGGTAGCACTCGGCCGCGTCAATGTACGACTGCTCCTTCTCCATGATGAGCCCGAGCAGCTCCCAGGCCTTACCCAACGACTTGTTGTGCGTCAGCGCCTTCTTACACAGCTCCTGCGCCAGGTCGTACTTGGCGCGGCCGACGTAGATGTCGGCGAGCATGAGGTAGCTGCGCTCGAAGTCGTCGGCGAGCGACTGGTCGTACGGCATCTTGGCGATGCGCTTGAGCTGGTTGCGCGCCTTGGGCTGCTGCTTGGTCAGCATGTAGGCCGTTGCGAGGCCGAGGAGCGCCGGCACGTAGTCCTTGTCGACCGTCTCGAGCAGCTCCATGAAGAGCTGGATCGCCTTGTCGAGCATGGGCTTGCTGCGCACGGCCAAGACGGCGTACGCCTCGAGCACCTTGACGCGCACGTTGCGCTCCTGCTTGACCGGAAGCTCGTCCAGCAGCGTGTTGGCGATGCGGATGTTCTCGGTCTGCTCCTTGGTGTTGGCCGACACGTCCGAGCTGCTGCTGCCGTCGCCCGTGTCCCAAAAGTTCTCGTTGTCCGGGTTGAGGTAGATCTCGATCATGTTGATGAGCGCTCGCTTGCCCCACTCGGGGTCGCGTCGTGCCAGGTTGAATGCCTCAATGGCCTCCACCACGTTGTTCTTGTAGCGAGCGAACAGCCCCTTGCAGAAGTGCAAGCCGGCCGAGTGCGCCACTCGGACTCCTGCGCGCTCCGCCAGCTTGAGGTACCGAGCCGCGTTGCCGAGCTTGCCCACGCGACGCAGCATGACGATGAAGCGGCTGAGCGCCGCGAAGTTGTCGGGCTTGCTCTCGAGCAGCTGCTGGAACTGGAAGATGGCCGACTCGTTGTCTTCTTTCTGCAGCATGATGTCGGCCAGCATGATGGCGGCTTCTTCGTGCGACGGGTTGAGGCGCAACAGCGTCGCACAGCGCACCTGGCACTGGTCCAAGTCGCCGGTTTGCTGGTGCGCACGGGCAAGGAAGAGGATGGACTCCTCGTGCGCCTCGTCCGAGCGGAGCGCGAGCGTGCAGTACTTGAGCACGTTCTCGTGCTCCGCGGCGAGCCCGCGCTCGGCGTAGATGGATGCGATGCGGAAGCACGTGTCGGCGATCGCGGTCTTCTGCTTGCTGATCACGTCGGGCTGCTCGTTCTTCTGCCGGTCCAGGTTCAGCTTCTGGATGGAGTACGCCTTAAGCAGCGCCTGGATCGACAGCTCCTCGTTGCCGATACCCTTGTGGACCGACGGCAGGATGAGCTGCAGCTCGACGATCTGCAGCAGATCGCGGATCTCCTCCGAGTCGTTCGCGGGTGCCTGCTGCACGACCCGAAGCGCCTGGTCAAAGTGACGCAGCTTAGCGTACAGCTCGGCCAGGTCCTTGCGCAGCACGAGGCTGTTGGGCGAGAGCTTGAGCGCGCTCTCGTAGTAGTCGACCGCCTTGAGGTAGTCGCGCTTGGCGATCAGCACCTTCCCGATGCGCCCAGCGATGGTCGGGTCGTTCGGACTCAGCGCTCCAGCCGCGCGGAACGACTCGGCCGCTTGGTCCAGCATTTGGATGCGCAGATACGCCTTCGCCATGCTCACATGGGTCGCGTGGCACGGGTTGATCGCCACCAGCTCCTATCAATCGGCGAGGTAGCATGAGAGAACAGTGTTAGTGGTGGCGACGGTGCCACAGATGGGATCAACGCAGACAGAAGCAGGGTTGTTTACCTGATAGCACCGCGCGTACTGCAGCTTATCCTTGTGGTACTGCAGGAAGATGTCCGCCTTGACCATCTGCGCCTTGGCGTACGCGGGTGAGCTCGCCGGCACACTGCTCAGCATCATAATGGCCGCGTCGTAGTCGCCCCGCTTGATCGCGAGCTCGCTGTTGGCCACCAGGACGCGCACCTCCTGCGACGTGCCCCTGGAAAACATACGCACAAACCGTCAGGGACCGAACGAACCGAGGCATTTGGCGAAAAAAACGCGACCTACCGGAACACCTGGAGCGCCTCACGGACGATGCGCGTGGCCTCGGCGATGTCGTTGAGCTGAGAGAGCACCTGCGCCATTTGAATGTACACGGAGGCCTTGTCGAACAGCGGCACGGACGTCGATGTGGCGGCTCCTTTGTCTCCAACCCGCTTCCTGCCCGGGCCGCCCGTGCTACTGCCGACGCCGCTCGCATTGTTGATCATCTTTATGGCAGCCTGCAACGTCTGCAGCGCGTCTCGCACGTCGCCCGCGTTCTCGAGGATCTTGGCCTTGATGATGTAGTACGAGAGTGACTGGCGCACCGAAAAGTCGTAGCTCAGAGCCTGGTCGAGGCACGACGACGCGGCGCGGTAGTGCTCACGCTCGAGGCAGATCTGAGCCTGCAGCAGGTGCGTCTTGGAGTGGCCCGGGTCCATCTTGAGGATCTATGAGATCAGCACAGGCTTTATGTCAGCAGCTTACATAGCAATCCACGACTGAGGAACGGGGAAACGCACCAGGTTGCACACTTGGTAGGCGTCGTCGAGCCGGACGGCGTTGAAGTACGCCTGCGCGAGAATGAACTGTGCGCACAAGAAGCCCGGCGACTTGCTCAAGAGCTTCTCGAGCAAGCTGATGCCTGTCGCGGCGGCTTTACTGGCGCCATTGTCCGCTGACGTGCCTCCGTTAGCGACCGTGTCTTGCTTGAGGAACTCGGTGGCGAGCTCCACCAGGAAGAGCGGGTTGAGCTGCGTCATGAGCTCGTGCGTGGACGCGTCACCATACTGCATGCGCTCCTTGAGCTTGTCCATATGCAACTGCGCCGCCGACTGCAGCAGCGAGACTTGCCTGGCGCGGTCGTGGTCCTTCTCCCAGCTCAGCAGCGCCTGCAGGAACACGAAGCCGGCGCTCGCACCGATGGATTCTTGGATCACACTGAGGAACTCCATTTGCTGCGCGGCGTCCTCGAGCTGCCCGAGCTTGATCTGGCAGTAGATGAGCCCGTGGAGCGCGGCTTCGTTGGACTCGTCGAGCTTGAGCGCCTCCTTGTACGACTCCATGGCTTCGGGGAAGTCCTCGAGCAGGCCGCGTTGGTACCCGCGTTCGGCGCGCAGAGCGCCGTTGTCAGGCTGCAGCTGGACCGCGTGCTCGATGAGTGCCAGGTTGCACTGCACAACCTCGTGGTTGCCGTTCGAGAGGCGGGCGTTGCAGCGCGCAATGTCGTGGAAGAGCGCCGCGTTGGACGGCTCGGTGCTCTTGAGCGCCTCGAACAGGTCGCGGATGGTCTGCGCCGCGTCTTTCGCTCGCCCTTCACGGGAAAGCAGCGACAGGATCTCGATGCGCAGCGCCTCAATGTCGCGGGGGTTGTCGCCCAAGGCGCGCTCGACCGCGTCCAGGCACTGGTCCCAGTTGCCCATCTTGAGCAGCACGAGCGCCTTCTCGCTCACGCCGTGCTTGAACCACGGGGACGTCACGATGAGCTCGTCCAGGCTCTGCAGCGCCGCCTCGTACGCCTTCTTGCCGTCGTGGAACTTGGCCAGGCCCAGCATCAGCTCCGCGTCCTTCCGACTAATGGATTGGGCAGCAAGCGCGTCAGAAGTCGTCAACCCGATCAAGCACCAGCAAGGGGGAAGCGTACTCTGAGGCTTGTTCAAAGAACTGGATGGCGTTGTCCCGCAGCTCGGCCTCACGCTTGGTCTTTGGCTCGGTCGTGAGGTCCACCCACCCGCGCAGCACGAGCGCTCGCTGTTGGAGCACCGGATCTTGCGCAGTCGACGCTCCGCCGCCACTTCGCCGCGTGGCCGTGAGCTGCTCGAGCATCTTGCGCGCCTTGGCGTGCTCGTTCAGGTGCCAGAAGAGCGTGGCGCACAGCAGGCGGCTGGCGTCGGGCGCGGCCTCCTCCGCCATGCACACCTGCATCTCGAGCTGCGCGATCTCGTCGTGGTCGACGTGCTGGCACTGGCTGTGCGCGAAGATGAGCGCGTGCAGACACGGCAGCTCGAGCTCGCGGCCCTTGCGCAGGCTCTCGAGATCGCGGATGGCGGACGAGAAGCTGAGCTCGAGCGCGATGCCCACCGCGCGCCAGAAGAGCACGGTCGCGTCGCGGCCCTTCTTGTCCAGTAGCGACTCACACAGCCGCTGCACGTGGTTGAACCAGCCCTTGCGCAGGTAGAAGTTGATGAGCACGCGCGCGTCCAGCGGCGGCGAGCTCATGGTGGCGGCACGGAGATGCGGAGGCGATGGTAGCAAGACACTAAGCGTGGGAAGAAGGTGGAGTTCGTATAACTGTCGTCTGATGGTCTTTGGATCGGAGGGGGGCCCAAAGGACGCGACGAGTCGCGCGTAGCGCGCCGGTTGAAGGTGTCGAACCTGTGAGAAGGCATTTCGTATCTGCTCATGAAAGTATGTGGTTTGGGAGGTTTGATTTCGATATCCATACATTTTTCAAGTTGACGATGTTGTCGCGGTGCTCTCGTCACTGTGCATTTTGTTGCATGGGTCAATATCTACAGTAAAATTCAAGACACCTACTGTATTGGCGGCTCCGAGTCGATGTCGTAGAGCTCTAGCGTCTGTTTACCGCTGCCAGCCTTGCTCGTCTTGGGTCTCGTCGCGTACATATCGATCCGTCTAAACGGCCAAGATCCCGACGAGCGCGCTTGACACCACCGCGACGGTGGCAAAGGTCGATGATGCGGCCGCGGAGATGGCGGTCTGGGAGACGGTGGAGCAGTTAATGTTCGCCCACAGCGACTCGTTGGACGTCTTGCTGCTGTCCGACGGGTGCGAGACGCCCGACGTCCACCGAGGCGTGGATCCGGTGGTCCACTCGCAGCACGGGTCGCCGAGCTCCTGGCCGTTGGTCTGTCCGTCGCGTCCGAGTCCTCCTGGCAGAGGCTCACGGTCCACGCGCTGCCGGCGCTCTCGAAGTCCTCCCCGAAGGCGTTGAGGGCGCTGGACGAGCCCGTGTTGTCCGATGGCCGATGACTGGCGCGCTGGGCACGTTGGCTCCGTTGGGGATGCGCGAGACGAACTGCTGCCTGGCACTGCAGTCCGAGGAAAGCGTGGCCACCACGGTCAGGGTGAGCAGAACGGTAGCCTTCATTGTGCTGAGGTGCTGAGTCGGAGGTTAATTCGGAAGTGAGAGAGAGAGAGAGAGAGAGAGAGAGAGAGAGAAGGAGATCGTCGCATCGGCTGTGAGGTGGGCCGCAAGTTGGTGGGGCACCGGAGCAGCCGAGAGGGTGAGGCGGAGCGCGTAGAGGCGTTGGACAGTGAGACTTTCTACCTATTTCCGGACTGCCCTCACTCCACGATCGCAAATCGAGATGCTATTGCTGTACGGACAGAGTACAGTACATCCACCCCTATAACCGCTGCGAGTTGCCAGCCGGCCACTGTCTTCCGGCGATCAGGCGCCGCAATGGAGTCGGGCGCATCGACCGCCGATAATTCAGCGAAAGAGGAGTCGGAGGAGCTGTGTGACACAAAAGCGCCAATGTTCGGACACTGAGCCTCGATAAGCACAGTACGACCGGCCCTGCTTAGTAATTGCGAGTGTTTTCGTAATGCGATGGGGCGTGTCGGACGCGCAGCTTCGAGCTGGGGCCTTTGTGGATACGATACCGGTATCTTTGCCAACTGTATTAGGGTCGGACTCCAGTCGGAGTACTGGACAGTTGCGTTTCCTGTCCAGACGAATGGTTTCCCGAGGTGAATTTTTCTAAGCGGTGGAGCTCGCGACACGGCAGCGCTTCTTTGTCTCCACTATAAGAATTCGTATGTAAACACTGTAGGAACAACCACCAGAATTGCTTCCTTGGAAAGTCTTCAGCGAGACAAAGCGGGACAGCATGAGCTTCTCAAGAGATAATCCTGCAGCCTCTTGGCATCAACGCCAAGCGACTCGACGCCAGCGAGACCACCGGTACTGGAGCAACTCCGCGCAGGTCGACCTTTACGGTAGTAAACTGTCGAACAGCGAGCCTTCTTGGAGTGCATGCAATTCGGACAGCAAGGGAGGGGGTTGTGTCACACTACTTGTGTGCATGGACGATCGCGGGGCTCCAAGTTGCGGTCGTCATGTGAGTGAGACGCTATACAGAGCGTCCATCAGTGATGTGGTACTGCCCGTACCACATGAAAGTACTGTAGCTCCGTTCTCTATCACAACAGTGGACGGTGTAATCTTCAAGGGTCCTCTATTATGAACAGAATAGTGCCCTTCTCTCACATGGTGGTTGTACCGTGGTCCGGTAAATCAGTACACGTTCCGTTTTGTTTCGCTCCTTGTTTTTCCTTGCTTCCAGCATGTTCGAGACCAAAGCGACTTGATTTAGTGGCACCCACAGTACTTGAGACAATGTTCTAGACTGTTCCGTTTACGGCCCATATGACCCATCTGATACGATCGTTAAAGTTATACAGCGAATGTATATAGTGTTGATGTCGCCCCTCCTCGATTCAACCATCTAGGGAAACCGTCGAACCCTCGGTCTCCATCGAAGCGTTGCGACGCGAAAATACGCCCAACATCATGTTGCCACTCATCGAACCGCAGCATCAACATGGACACCATACAGTGCTGAAGGTATCACGGGCGAGCATTCGGCAATCTTCACACTCAAGGACACCCCAGGACATTTTACATCGATCCTCTCACCTTCGTTCTCCACCAAGATGCGAATGCAGAGCAGCACCGCGACGTGCAGCTACGGCCACCCGAGCCAGGCCGGCTGCTTCTTCGATCGGCGGCGAAGCGCTGCGCGCCAGGACCACTTCGCCCGCGCTCGCGGCGGCTCCGGGATGCTCAAGCGCCGCCAGCGAGATGAGGAAGAGCCTGAAGCGGGTGGGGTACAGCAGCAGCACCGCGCGGGAGGCATGACGTACGACCCGCACAGCAAGCGCTTTGTGCTGGACCGGCTCAAGCGCATGCGGCTGTCGTCGCCGCCCACTTCCCCTCCAGCGGACGAGAACGCGCCTGAAGACAATACGATGATGACCGATGCAAGTACGGAAGACAAGGCGATCGTCCCGCTTCCGTGGTGGCAAGAGCAGGAAGCGCAGCGCCAGGCCACGCTCCGCCCTGTTGCCGGTGCGTGGCGACCGCTCAGCGACGCGGGGCCGTACCCTGCGGGATATCAGATGCCGCCCGCCGACGAGACGTGTACCGCGCTGGTCGTGTTTGACCCGTACCAGCCGCGGTCGCTGACGGCGTCGCCCCGGATAGAGCTGGTTGAGAGCGATGACGACGACGATGCGGCAGGCAACAAGGTTCACTCGCCGACCAGCGACGAAGAGCACCAGACGTTCGTTCGCTTCGAGGAGATCCCCGACGACGAGGACGAGCCCATGGACATTGACTAGGCGCGCAGTCAGCCACCGGATCCTATCTATCCTGTGGGACGCAGTGATTACCCGTACTTCCCCCGCATCCAGCACGATTGGCGCGCTGAGGCTCGACCAGCGCAGCCAGCAGCCGATCGAGCGGCAGCCTGGCGTCGGACAAGAACACGGAAGCGCGTGCTCAGTCGGTCTTGCTCCAGCCAAGACAGCAACCGTCGGCGGAGCATCGCCATTGACAGTGCCGCGCTGCTCAACGAGGCCTCTGCGCCTCGCCCCCATCGAGTCGTATAACTCACAACTTAAACATGTACAATTACACGTAACCTTCCTTGCATGTGTCCCCCGACTAGCCACGCCTGCGTGAAGCCCATGGCAATGGCGTCGCCTAGCGAAGGAACCAGCACCTTCGAAGTGCAGCATGCACATTAGAAATCGCGAGTCTTTGTGGCGGTTGAACTGGTCCAATATGTACCAGGAAATAGGTACACTCATCCTGCACAAATCCGATCCCATCTCTTATCTGACGGCACACCGCATCTTTTCCCGAGGTGACGATCGTCGATCGTCGCGAAGGACAATCAGTTCAACCCCCCGAGAAAGGCAGCAGGCACCGTTGCCTGCTTGTTTGTATCGGAGTTTAATCGGCGGCAAGAAGCAAGTGCAGCATGGCGTCGCGACTCCTGCGCTTCGGCTCGCGGATTCCGTCCACGGCGCTCGCCATGGCGGCGTCGGCGGCTGTCGCGGGCGGCGGGCTGTTGGCTGCGGGGCGCGGCGCTCGATCGGAGAGCGCGGCGGACGGGCCTGCGGACGCGAACAGCGCACCGTCGTTCACGGAGCGCACGGTGGGCAACTACGAGAACCGCATCCGCAAGTTCTCGGCGCCCGAGCGCGTGTTCGAGTACTTCTCGTCCGTGGAGATCGACAAGCAGTTCTTCATGACGCGCGACGACCTGGCGCGCGCCATCACGCCCTACACGTACCGTCACGGGGCGCTGCTCGCGTCCAAGAACCCAAAGTTTAACGCTAAGGCGCGCACCGAGAAGACCACCAAGGTGGGTGTTTCGGAACACAGAACCACGGTATATCGTACGCGTGCACAAGTTGTGACGTGAGGTGTCGGATGGTGGCAGGAAGTGGCCGAGGCGTACCTGCGACTGCTCAGGACGGTGCTGCTCGAGTCGCCCAACGTGACGGCGGCCGACGTGAACGCGCTGCTCAAGTTTCACGACGAGAACCACATTGACTTTGAGGTAGCTCGTTGCTGCGTAGGCAGTGGAGGTTGTGCGCGGCATGCCATCTAACGGTGTGCATTCCCCAATGCTGGCAGACGCATGTCAAGACCCTGCGCGCGCTGCAGATTACGAACATCGAGTACGACCAGTTCATTGAGGTGCGTCATAACGTCACGAGCAAGCTGGGCTCAAAGGATTAGCGCTCACAGATCCCGTCCGCACTCACCTCGGTGACCTCGCTGTGCTATTGCAACTGATCCAGCTGCATGGCGGTCCGCCGCGGCCCAAGACGTTCTTCGATCTCGTTGACGCGGATGGTGACGGCCTGATCTCATATGCCGAGTACATGTTCTTCAACACGCTGCTCGCGAGTACGGTTGGGTAAACGCTCGGCCCCTGACTTTGATTCTCGGAATGGCCTGGCCTGTATGCCGGTGACATCCAGTGTAGAGTCTAACCCCAGTTCACTGTTTCGTTTTCTAGTCCCCCAGCGTCAGTTCGAGCTTGCTTTCAAGATGTTCGACACGGATGGCAACGGTCGCTTGGACCATCGGGAGTTCAAGCAGGTGCATCATTGCGTCTGTCTCAAACTCTGGCAGGCAAACAACTGATTGTGAAACTCGTTTGATCCATGCAGATCATGGAGCTCCTGCGTTTGCGCACTCCGGCTGGCCGCCAAGATCGTTCTCTCAAGGAAGACGATGCGCCGATTTTCAAGCATCTCTTTGGCGAGCTGGCTACGTACGTTGATGCTGGAACTGGTCTGTGGTGGAGGTGATGGTAAGGTCGCGATTCATGCTGTGTCGGTCGTTTTACTCGTATGTTACCCACGACAGGGAGACGCTATCATACGAAGACTTTTGCACGTTCCGCCGCGACTTGCAGCAGGAGATTCTCCGCATTCAGATATCCTTTTGCCGTGCTATATTCTTCATGTTGCCTCGTGGACGCCCAAGAAGCGACAATGGTCGCGTGTTCAATGTGTTGCTTCCTTGACGAACGTGTGTGACTCGGCGTTTACTTCGAGCAGTATGACCTCGACCACAACAAGGAGCTCTCCCCGCGCGAGTTTGGCATGTTCCTCGTCTCCCATGTGAACCAGGTATGTGAATACCGTTGCAGTTGCGCATCTGCTGAGGCTATTTCGTACAATGAGATTATCTCAATTGGCTTGTTTGGCCGTCTTGTCGCGCGCAGGTGGAGATCGACCAGTGGGTCAAGCGCGTCGAAGGACTACGCTCCCTCAAGGTAAATTGCGCCAGCAGGTGCAGGATCAAACAGGTTCTGGGAACTAACTGGGTTCGTGGTGTTGGCTGCTCTGATGCAGGGTCACGTGACCGAGCAAGAGTTCATGGACTTCAACGTCTTCCTCGAGCACCTCGACGAAATGAAGGTCGCAATTGACTTGATCATGCAGGACCGCGGGCTCAACAAAGGTAAAATTTCTGTGTTTTTCTCCGTTGAGTCGGTGTAAGTGATAGGTGGGTGGCACTCGAGGCATAACCCTTCTGACATTCGATTACAACGCAGAGCAATTCCTTCGCGCGACCAAGGCGGCTGTGCACGGCCAGAAGAAGGCCGACCTCGTCACACCGCTCCAGATCGACATTCTGTTTGCCCTGTTCGATGACAACGGTCCGTATCATAACCAATCTGTCATCATGCGTTACGCATCGCTGACTTATTGACCCTCTGAATTTGTGCTGTTGATTCCCATGTCTCCAGGCGACGGCTTCTTGTCGCCCAAGGAATTCATTGACGTAATGCAGAAGCGCAAGGACGGCGGGTTCAACGCGGTATGGCATTGCATATATGGACGGCGTCGGGGCGGGGTATTCTTTTATTCTAATGAGTGTTCTGCTTCTCAAATGCATGGACAGCGGCGTGACACTGGCGCGTTTGAGCTGATCAAGCGGGTCAAGCGCTGCATTGAAGACTGTGTGTAATCGCGTGGGGCTCGGCTTTCCAGGAAGCTAAGACGAAAATACGCGAGATTTGCCATGTGCTGTGGCATTTGAATCATGTTGCCTGTAATGCTCTACTTCGGGTACGTTTATGTAGTGGCGCCAGAGTACGGGCCGAAGAGCACCTGAGCGTTGAGCGCTGCCGTGTCTTCGTCGTCCTGGCGCTTGGCTCGGTCCTTCTTGTCGCCGCCGCTGGTGCCTCCAGAACTGCCCATCGTCGACGAAGAGAGTGACAGCGAACCTGATGGCGTCCACTTGAGCAGCCGGTTTTTAAACTGCGAGAGCCCTGACGACGCGCTCTCCTTGGTAATGTACCACTTGAGGTGCGACTCGAACTTCTGAAGCAGTTTCTGCCCAGTATACAGCCGACTCTGGCACACGAACGGCGGCAGGTTGAGGTCAAAGTTGTTCAAGTTGACGAAGAATCCGTTGCAGTTGATGCGCAGCCGCACGTTCCCGAAGCGCACGTACTTGAAGTAGAAGAGCTCGCACCCGTCCGCCTCCGATGATGAGCCGTTGTCATCGTCGTCGCCAGTGTCAGCCGAGCTGCTACCGCTCGGGTCGCCAATGGAGAAGCTGGTGTTGCTTGCCGAGCTACTACTGGACGCCTGGATGCTTCGGCGTCGACTGGACCCCGTCGATACAAGCAACGATGGTGTCTGCAGCCGGCTGCGAATGCTTGGGGACGACAGCATGCCGCTCGTGCTACTGGAACTGCCGCTGGTTGCAGTGGGTGTAGAACAGGACGCGCTGCTGGCACCGTTGCTGTTTGCGCCGCAGACACTTCCAGCGTTGCTCACCTTGCGACCGAACAGCAGCTGCTCCGACGTCAAGTCTCCATTGGTCTCGGCTGCCAGAGTCTGCGCGAAGAAGAACTTGTAGACGAGTTCGTAGAAGTCGGCGGCAAGCTGAATGACAATCATGTTCGACACCTCGGGGAACATACTCACCTCGAGCACATCCAGCACGCGTAGCTTCTGACCGAGCACTCGCACAACCGGGCCGCTCTCCGCCCGGACTGACAGCATCCCTTTCTGGTTACTCGCGAGTCGAGATGAGGAGGAGAACGACTCCAGCATCGACTTCGAGATGGATGCCGCGCCTGACGGATGGTGATGCCGTTCGTCAACAAGCAACTTGGCCCGCAGAACAGACATGGCGTCTTCAAACGCGATGGATGATTGTCCCGGGCGCAGGTTGGTGATCTCCATCCACTGCAGGTTCAGCACGAACTTGGTGCACTGGTTCATATAGTACGTGTGCGACCCCGTGAGCCCCTCGGCGCGGATCTCGACGAACTCGTAGTCGGCGCCCGCGATCTCCGGACTCAGACGGAGACGCATCTGCAGACCAAGCGCGCGGAACGCAATGGACTTGAACGCGACGGCCGTGGACGCCGCGCGGCCGGACGTGTTCAGGGTCTTCAGCTCTCGCGCTCGCAGTTCTTCGACCATTTGAGCGTAGAGTTTCTTGGTCGGTACTCCACTCGGCGCTGAGGACGCGGGCGTGTCGCCTCCATCAACGGCTTGGGGGTTGGAGGCACAGTCGGCTTGCGAGGTTCGTGATCCGGCGGTCTGCCCGCGGCGCGATCGACCGCGGATGGTCGTTGTCGGCGACGCTAGCAGGACGTGGCGCAGCACGTACAGCATTTGGTAGAACTGGTGGCGATCCGCCGTCACCTGCAGAAATGACAGGTCTGCGTCAATCGTCGACGCTCCGCTCGCGCGCGCCTGCGTGTAAGTCGAGCTTAAGCTGCATTCCTCCAGGACTTGCTTGAGCAGCGAGCTCGACCCCGACGGAGTGGCTGAAGAAGACGAGCCTGAGAAACGGCGGCTACCCGGACCAGCGCCGACTCCCGCAGCGTTCGAGTACCACAGCACAGGAGCAGCAATATCGACGTCGATGGGCGCCACGTGGGCCGTGACTACGTCAAAAGTGAGCTTGGCGACGCTCTTTGTGCGCAACGCGTCAAAGCCGACCTCCAAATGGATGCGATCAGCGGCCACCAGCACGCTGCTGCGCGAGTTGTCGTCGCGCATGTTGATTTGGACGTCATGGATGTCGACGGTGTACTGCTTGATTGCGATTCTCCCCGTGTCCGCATCGTCTTCATCCGAATCCCCTTTGGCGGCATTCGACGACCGCGATGCGCCTTCTTCATCGGTGGGGTTGTCACTCGCTGTCTTCATCCCGAGTTTCCCCTGCATTAGCAAGTCGAGAAGCGTGTCGCGTGTGCTCCCTCGTCGTCCTAGGCGCGCGTCTGGCGGCAGAGCGGCTATCCCCGTGCCCTCAACGTCTTTCCTCGTCTCGGTAGGCGCGGAGCTGGCGCAAACCGCCTCAGGCGGACGAATCGATGTGCCGTCAGCTTCTTTTGCTGATGGCGTTGACTGCGAATTCGTGTCAAAAGCTGCAACGGCCGGAGCGCCAGTGCTTTTGCTTTCACGTGGCGGTTTGTTGCTGGTTTGTTGCTGCTGTCGACGCTGATCTAAGGCGTCGTTCAGCAGTTGGAAGCTGTCTACAAGCACCGCGACCATGTAGAAGACGGCGTCGCGAGTCTCCAGCGTCCACAGAAGCTTCATGGAGTCCACCTGGATCGGGCATGATCCGTCATTGAGCAGCAAGTTATCCATAGAGGCAGTACGTCGCTTGAGCCTCGACAGTCGACTGCGAATTGTGTGGCTCCAGTGCTTGCCGGCTCGCGGAGAGGGCGGAGGGCTCGTACTGTCCATATTCGCGCTGGTGTTGACGGTGAGCGACGATATTTGGATCGACTGGCTCCGCGCCAGGCTGTCGAGCTTGCGCAGCTTGGTCGCCGCATTAAGACTGAATCCGTAGTCGATTGGCACGAATCCGTCGTGCATTTTATCGATCACGGGCGAGCTGAAGTCGCCAAATAGGCTGCTCAAATCGTCTTCGACGTCGCCATTCGCGGTTTCGCTCGTAGCCACGAGTCGGTAGCTCGTGCCCATCGTTTCCCAGAAGAACTCCGAGTTGCTGATGCGGTCGAAAGGGATCGCGTCTTCTTCGTCAGCAAGGTTATCGCCAGTACCAGCGGCGGTTGTCTTGACCGGAGAGCGAGGGGTTGCAGATTCGTGTAGCAAGTACCCGTGAAGTCGATCCAAGTAAAGCGTCAAGTCGACCACTCTCCAAGCACTGTCATTGCTCGACGAGCCGGCTGCACCAGTGCTATTTGTCGGCTTGGATGGCGTCGACGGACACGACGGACACTCTGAGTGAAGGGCAATTCCGTGGGATACGAGCTCCCCGGCGACGAGCATGATCCCCTGCTCTTGCGTCATGCCATCCCACCACACCACTTGGATCGTCCCCAGCGACAGGTCCCACTGGATGCCTTTGCAGCAGATAACCCTCGCAGACTCGTTGGATTCGGCTTCTTTTGCTGCGTCTTGGACACCGGCACCAGGATCCTCGTCGTCGGTGACCATGCAGATGAGCCAAGGGTACACGTAGTCCCAATTAAGTGAGAACAGAGCTTCGTTCATGGATGGCACGGCGCCAGAGGGCCACGCGCACAGCGCTGGGTGCTGTCGCAAGCCGATATCAGCTGACACGGAGAATTGCTGGGCAGCGGACGGTTGTGGAAGCGCGGCTCGGATCCATTCGTCTTGCCAATGGAGCAAGAAGTTGGCGCTGACGGCCGGCACGAATATGAGTCGCATGCAGTCTATTGTGGCTTCAAGCTCATCAAGATCCGCGTCGCCAGTATCATCGGGTCTTGGGCTGAGTCGGCTGATCAGGTACATGGCCATCGAGTCGAACTGAAGGCTCATTTTCTGGAACTGTCGAGTGCTGAGCACGACTTCGTTGATGACGACGCGCATCACCTTTGTTCCGTCAACTCCCACGAGGTTCCCATAACATGGAAGCGAGGTGCTGTCGCCACCGTACGGGAAATCAAGCGTCCACTTGTGGACGCCCACATCGACATTCTCAGCAAACCGGAAGCGAAAGTTCGCCTTCTGGCTGTCCTCATTCGAAGGTCCACCAGCAGCGAGGTTGCTGTTGCCTTGAGGCTTGACCTGCGTGTCCATGGACTCCTGGATGGTCTGCAGCGCACGAAGCGAGTTCTCCAGCTCTCGCTTCTCGACAGTGGCCAAGATGCTCTCGCTGAAGACGCTTGCATCGAAGATGACGGTACGAAGGGCTTCATCGCTGATGCCTGTCGCATGGTCGGCCTCATCGCAGAAGGCGATCAGTCGTTGCCACTCTACGTCGGTCAGAGCGAAATGAACTTCCACCTCCCGACACACTGCCAGTTGGCCCATCGGTTCTCGGCGCACCAACACAATGGACTGGGCTACGACCACTCCTTCCATTGTGACCGCCTTCCGGACGAGCTCGGCAAAAGAACGCGCTGATAATTCGCCGGCATTGACACTCTGCAGCTTCTGGATGAACCGCGCCATGGCGTCGCTGCTCTCGCTCAGGCTCGACTTGGTCAGCTTGACGCTAAACGTGCTCAGCTCGATCAAGTATGACGGGGTCACGCCATCTTTCGACTTCATTGCTGGAGTCGGAACGGTCGATCGCGTATGCTGCGTGAGACTCTTGTGATAGTGCACTTCGATCACCAGGTGGGAGCAATCAATTGACATGCTCTGCGCTGTCGGTCGGCTCTTGGGCGCTAGCCGACTCTCTGGTCGCTGCTCGGCGTCCGCATTGGACAAGGTGTCTATCTGGAGTAACAGCGCGAGCAGCTTGCGTTCCGGATACATGTACACCTTCATGCTGGCCATGCTGATGGAGCTCTGCGTGGGCGTCTTGACCATGAACCGCTGACGCCCCAACACTGCTCGCTGGTTGAACACAAGCGCAACGATCTCCACCGCTGATGCCGCCTCTTCCAGCCACGAAAGGCGAGTAAACGCGCATTCGAACGCGGTCGTAATGGCCAAGTGGGTCTTCTTGTGGCGAAGCTTGGTGTCCGATACTGTGACGGCGACACAGTCCGCGATGTCGGCGATGTCGTTCAACCGAATCGTGCTGCGTCGAGGCGTCAGGTTGATGCTGGTCACCTTTGGAATTTCGTTCGGGTCGCTGTTGACGCCGCTACCTCTGCAAGTTATAGACCGCGGCCGCTGCTTGGAGGACTCCAAAGATATCATCCGGTCAATGGACTCAACAGCGCTGTCAAGCTTGAGAATCGGGGCAAGGAACTCAGCGTGGTACCGATGGCTCCATTCCACACCGAGCTCGTCAACCTGCACGTCCATGAGCGTTTCCATCACGTCCGGCGACACGTGATCATCTCGTTTGATCACCAAATCGCGGAACAACGCGGCTGGGAACGCCGGAGCTTGACGGTTTTGCGACGTCAAGTGCTCGAGGTACTCGTTGACGCTCACCTCGCCGAATTTCGCACTAACACTGACATCGCGAGTGCGCAGCGCACGCTGGGTCGTCTTCGTCATCGCGACTTCGACCGCGCTGAACGCCGCGCGATGGGTGCTACTTGCTCCATTATAGCCGCCAGAGAACGTCACCTCGGCTTGGATCCTTCGCACACTGATATTATGTTTGGCGCTCGACACCTCCCCGCTCTCGATAACCGAGCGGATAGTGCAGTCAAGGCCTTCGCACTTGAGCAAAGTTCGCCTGGCCTCGTCGCCCTTGGCGTAGATCTCGAAGGCCACTTCCCACGTCTGCGCTCGAAGCTCGAGATCCATCACGTCTGTCGCCGCTGACTCCCCGTCAACCTGCTCTTCATACGGCAAATCATTGCCGCTGTCGCCTTCAGGGTTACTGTGACGGCGCTGCAGAGCTTTGATGCGATTGCGGGCAGCGAGTAAACCGCACAAGTTGGCTTCCACTCGCGGACTCATGCGGAACCCGCACGTTTCGACGCCAGCCACCACTCGACGGCGCCCGCTGCTTGCGCTCTGGCTGACTTGGATATCAATCGACGAAATGTCGACCAAGCGATCGGATGGGTCCTCTCCGACCAGCGCCCGGACGCTCTTGACCAGCGCGTTGACACAAACCAAAGAGTCCTTAGCCGCATCTCGTCCCGGTTCGCAACACTCCTCACCAGATACGGTCTCTTCGGTTGCAGTTTCAGGATCACACTGCTGTTCGATAGTCAGATGATGGATCTCAGCTGATACTATCACGTTGCTGTCTTGGTAGAGCTCGTCGTGGCTTGAGCCCTGCACGCGAAGCCATACATCGACCACTTCCAGCCGCGGATTCGCTTGAGCCGGCGTGTTATCCTGTCGAAAGGCGCTTCTACGACGCGTTGGACCAGCGACAAAGCCTCGCTGAACCAAGTCGGCGTGTACGCGACCCAGCTTCTCGACGAAGTTGGCGTTGCAGCTGACTTCCAGCTCTTGTTTCGGAGAACCCTTGAGCATACACCCGACCAATCGCAGCGAAGTGAGGTCGAAGTCGCAGCGAGCGGATGATCCAGGGAGCTGCAGCCAAACGCCCGATCGCGGCTGGTGCTTAGCTCCAACTGCTGGCTCGCTAGAGTTGGTGGTCGCAGTGAGATGGCTGCTTATCGCCAGCGCTGACACGCGGGTGCTCAATTGAATGAGATTGAGCGACGTGAACACGTCGGTGATGCCGACATAGAGGTCGCAGCACTGGAACGACGAGGTGATGTCTTGCCACTGGGCCTGCAGCTGGATATTCGCGACGCGAAAGTCGACGAAGCGGAAGAACGCCAGCGGGCTCACCTTGGCACTGGGAGCAGCTGTCACAGAGTTATGGCGTGGTGAGTATCGGACTCGCAGAGATCATCCTGAACCCGGTACAGCAGCTTACCTGCTGGCGACGAATGTGCTGCTGACGAGCGCTTGGCGCTGTTCCGCTGACGCTCCAGCAACTTGTCGACGTACTCGTCGTCCATCGGGCCAACGACAATCTTGACGCTGTCGATCTCGAGTGCCAGGATGCGCACCTGTCCGAACGACCGGAAGAACTCGCGCACGAAGCTGCGCAGCGTGATCTTTGAGAACGCGACGCTCCATTGGGAGCCGCTGCTCAGCTCAGCGCTCACAATTTGCAAAGGCTGGAGCGTCACCCGCTCGACTCGCACGGTGATCTGCAGCGGCGCCGTGTCGCGGTCGTGCGCGAGCTTGAGCGTGATGAGCTTACCGAGCACGAGACCCAGGAGCCGGAACCAGTTCAGGAACACCCAACCAACAAGGACGGCCAGCACCAGCCACTTGTGGTGCCAACCCGGCGCGAACATGGCTGCGGGCGACTATAATAGCGTCAGGAAGGTCGGAGTGGGAGGTGGATGGACCCGTTTGCATGGACGGACACCCACAGCGCGCGACGTAGCAGGTTCGCGGCGTAGCGGACACTCGTATCGACCAACAGGAGCAAAGCAGTCGGTGGCTGGCTAGTCGCGCTTGATATTCGCCTTCCTTCCCCTGCCTTCACCGTCCCGCACCGTTTTGGGTCGATCCGCGTCGCTTCAAGGTGGAATGTGTGTGTGGTCCACATATGAGAGTAAAGATCCGCTCACACGTCACATATTCTTGTGTCCGATTGAAATAGTCAATATCTAGACAAGTGTGAGTTAAACTCAGCATCCGAGGCGTTTACATGTGGACGAGAGAGAATGAGAGAGGTCGACAGCGCGACCTTTCGGGCCACGAGTCGAACTTCACCTTGTAAGTTTGTCCCCCATTGCTGGATCCACCACAAGCTGCAGAGTCGAGTCGTCACCAGCAACGCTCAAGATGAAGAAGACGTCGGTGCCTCGGCTGCTGCAGGGTTCGGTGGTCGCGCTTGCGTTCGTCAGCATGCTGGGCTGCACCCTAATGTACCAATATCCCACCGCTAGGGCCCGCTCGCGCTCCTTCTCGCACGGGCTCTTCTTCCGCGGCGCTCCATCCGCCCACTCACTCGCAGCAAACGTACCGGATGGGTCAGGTTTCCGTCAACTTTACTCGTCGCTAGCGCAACGACACTCGCACGACCAGCAGCTCGTGGTCAACATGACGAGACACGCTTGGTCCGGGTACCGCGAGTTTGCCAATTGGACGGACTTCTTGGATGTGAACGCCATATCAGGAGGACGCGTGTACTCGCACGACATGGCGCTCACAGTCGTCGACTCGCTCGACACACTGTTCATCATGGGTCTGCACGACGAGTTCGACGAGGCCAGCGCGTGGCTCAAGGCCAACTTGGAGAGCGTCATGATCCAGACGGGCTACGTCAGTTTCTTCGAGATCACGATCCGGGCGTTGGGCGGCCTGCTCTCGGCGTTCTACCTGTCTGGTACGTCTGATGCCCACTAATTGGGCCGCATGACAACGGAGAGACTGGAATATTGCACTGACTCGTGCCAAGCGCGTTTGTGAGCAGGTGAGAGCCACTTTCTAGAACTGTCGACGACTCTTGGCGATGCGTTAAGCAAGGCGTTCAAGTGCGGCGGGTTTGCACCCTGTCGGTCAGTTGATCTAAAGGTACGGCAAGTGAATTGCTTTGGTGATGATATCGATCATCAACTGAGCGTGGCAACATGCTGTCGTAGACTGGCGAGAGTACCACGACCCCCTTCTTGTCGGAAGCGAACACGTTCCAGCTCGAGTTTGCCTATCTTGCACGCGCTTCGGGGAACCAAGCCTTCCTGGACCCCGTCATCAACATTAACAACGCGGTAAGTGGAATCTATGGCTCTCCGATTGACTTCAATCGTTTTCTGATTTGATCAATTGCTGTATGTGGCTGATACCTGTAGATGATCGACATGGTGGACTCACACTATCCGGACAGCATCCTCCCTGTTGCCATCGACTGGTATAACGTGAGGTACGAAACAATGGCCGTGTCTTGCGCTCTCCTCCCCTCGATGTTTATCTATCTGACTCTTGTGCCTGCCTCTAAAGGGGAGCAGGCTCGTTCAAGACCATGGGCGCGCTCGGCGACAGCTACTACGAGTACTTGCTCAAGCAGTGGCTGCTCTCGGGCAAGAAGGACGACAGCCTTCGGCAAATGTACGTCACGGCGGTCGACGGCATGAAGATGGAGCTGCTCGCTCGGTCTTCGCCATCGGGGATGCTCTTTGTGGGCGAAACTTCGGCGAACCAGCCACTAATTCCGAAGATGGAGCACTTGACGTGCTTCGTGCCGGGCATGCTCGCGCTTGGCGTCCTCCGCGGGATGCCCCGCGAGCACTTGTTCATCGCCAAGGAGCTGACCGAGACCTGTGTGCAGGTAAGCTGCGGTCCATCTCGTCATTCATCCCCGATGACCTACTGCTGTCTGGGTTAACGCTTTTGTTTGTGGACTTGTAGATGTGCATGCAGTCGAGCACGGGACTTGCGCCTGAGGCTGTCCAGTTTACTACTCAATACGATGGGGCAGAAGTCGAGACGATGCGCCACCTAGACGAGGAGAACAACGCGGCCAAGGACATGTTCGTTACGGAGGGAGACGACTACAACATGCTTCGCCCTGAGACCGTCGAAAGTCTTATGATTCTCTACCGGGCCACCGGCGACGAGATCTACCGAGAGCATGGGCGCCGTATCCTCCAGGCCATTGAGACGTACAGCAAGGTAACGGTGTCGCGTGCTTTGGACCCCAATCGTGAACGGCTCCTTCTCACGCGTTGTGTTTGCTTAATCTAACGGGTTTGAAGCTGCCGACGGGCGGGTACCGCAGTCTGCGGCGCGTGTTTAATGGTCCAGGCACGCAGACGTACTCGCGCGTGATGGAAAGCTTCTTCATTGCCGAGACGCTCAAGTATCTCTTCCTGCTCTTCTCGGACGCGAACGTGCTGCCGCTGGACGAGGTCGTCTTCAACACGGAGGCGCACCCGTTCCCGGTCGCGATCTGATAATCCCGAACTGGACACTGTCAATTCGATGTACAGTACTGCGTGCTGTACTATGGGGCGATGGGAGCGCGTGATCGGTTTGTTAAACGTTTTAGCTCGTACGATTATAATCGTGTCAGTGCATGCAGACGGATGTGAAGAAGCGCTTCGCTCGCATCGAAGCGGCAGGCAGATCTCCGTTGCAATCGCCTCGATCTGCCCCGAGATCCAGAGCTTCCATCCCATTTGCCCCAGGTGGCCGGCTACAATATCTGATGTGGTAAAATGACAGCTTGGGCGTCATGAGGTGACTTGCGTGGAGTATGGTGATCTTCGATCAGGCAGAAAAGTCAAACCGCACGCGATCTTCTTACACTGGACTCTTTACACCAACCTTTCGCGGAAAGATCGCTAAAATTGGGTACAGTACCACTACTGTTATAATTTTAGTGGAATTTGGGAGCAATTATAATGAATATGCTGTGGTTTGAACATCAAACATTTGATGTTCAAATGAGTCCAGGACTTTTGACCAGCAAAACGCTGGAAGGGACCAAGGCAGAGAGACGACGGGAAGAAGAACCGAGGCCGAGACGTGCAACCTCAACTTGTCGTTCTCTCTTCTTTTTGGAGTGTGTCCAGACAGGGAGCGGCGTTTCCAAAAGCGAAGCCAATTTTTTAATTTGAATATAAAATGAACGCGTTGTCGAATTGTTTTTTGCCTTCCGCCCGTCTGCCCTTATTTATGCAGCCTCATTTGTGACACACGTCTGATTCTACACTATTTCCGCCAATAGTATACCTCATTGCAACCCAGACTCAGACCAACATCCCGTTTTTGTCCAATTCCCTCTTTTTCTTTGGAATGGCTTATTTCTCTCTTCTTCTTCTTCTTTTATTTCGATATTTTCTTAGCAGATCGTTCCCGCCCAATATCACCATACATTCGCCCAGTACATTACCGGTGCTAGCCGCTTTTAGTCATAATTCCGGCATTTCATTTTTTTTGTACTAAAAAGTGCTTTTGTAAGCAAAGAAATGCCCCCACATGATCGAGCAGGGTGACTCTCTCGTCTTATTACAAATCCGCATACATAAAGCGCGGCCATTTCGTAAACGCGCCGACCAACTGCTCGACCCGACCGACCGCTCGGATCCATCATCTCCTCTGACAAAGCCATGGGCGCGGCGCTGTGCTCGTGCGGGGGCCGCGGGGACGAGCTGGGGGGCCGCGGCCTCGCGCTGCACGGGCAGAACGGAGGCGGCTTCCACGCGCTGGGGCTGGACCGGCACCTGCACGCGCGCAACGGCAAGGCGGTGCCGCTGGCCATCGCCGCCAAGTACTCGAGCCTGGTGCCGCCCAGCCACCCGCTGCAGTTCGCGCACGCGACGCCGGAGCAGCACAGCCGCGGCGAGACGTACGCGCTGTCGGACGACTGCGGCCACGACGAGGACGCGGACGAGCAGCAGCGGCGCGCGGCCGCGCCCGTGTCGGCGCAGGCCATCGCCGACGCCTTCCGCGCCAAGCTGCATGAGCCGCCGCTGAGTCCGCGCAGCAAGTTCAACCTGCTGATCACCAAGATCGGCGGCGCGCTGGACGAGAGCGACGAGGACGACGAGGACGACGAGGACGACGACGCGACCACGAGGACCTGTGAAGATGAGGACGACGAGGACGGGAGCCAACACAATGCGGACGAGGACGAGGAGACGCCCGAGGGCGGGCTCGCGCGGCGGAAGCGGCGTCGACAGCGCGTCTCCGGGGTCGTGACGGCGTCGCAGGGGCTGCTGTCGCGGCGGAAAAAGCCGCTTCACCCGTACACGAGCTCATTCGCGGCGGCGGCGTACGCGGCGTCGGACGAGGACGACGAGTCGCTGACGGAGGAGGACTGGAAGGCGCGCGCCAACCCGCTGATCACCATCATCGTTCCCCCGGGACCGTGCGGACTGGTGCTGCAGGTGGACGCGGACGCGCAGGGCCGGCAGCCGCCGACCGTTGACGGGTTCGTGCGCACGTACGACGGCATGAAGGGCACGATCGAGAACAGCGGGCTCGTGCGCAAGGGCAGCGTGCTGTGCGCCATCAACGACATCGACGTGACGCGCATGCCGCTCAAGGAGGTGATCCGCACGCTCAACCTGTCGTCGCACCTGGAGCGGCAGTTCGCCTTCCGCAACGGCTTCGGACACACGAGCACCTTGTGACGACGGCAAGACAGGAGACAAGTGGCGCGTGCTCTCGGACGAGCATTGTACTATAACAGAGCGCGCGCGGATATGACGAGGACAGAGAGAGGAGAAGCGACTGCGTTCGTTGGTTCGGGAATACAAGAGACCACGATGAGAGATCGAGGGAGAGGGAGAGAACGACTGTGTATATGACGGGGGAACGAACGTTGCGATAACGTTGGGTGCTGTGTGTCTTCCCGTGTTTTTGTCATTTTCGGTTGAGATGCGGCCCACCTTCTATTGTGCGCGCGGCCTCCTCTTCCCCGTCGCGTCGGTTCATCGCTTGCCACGTCGACAACACGGCCGCCGCGATGATGATCCACGCGTTGTCACCTGTCTGTCGCCGTTTTCTTTACTTCTTCTCGGGCTCGCTGGTCGTGTCCGCTGCCTCCGACGCGTCCGCCGTAGTGCTACTCGTTCCGGTGGAAGTCTCCGTGGCCATCACCTCGGCGGTCGAGACCCCGGCGCCGGCCGCTTCCTTCTTGGAGAGCTTGTCGGCCTCGTACTTGTCCGCGTCCTTCCACGACTCCTCCACGAACTCCGTGTACGTCTTGTTGCCACCGAACGGCCGCGGGCCGAGCACGCGCACGAGGTCGCCGTGGTTGATCGTCTCGTTCTTCAGCAGCTCCTCCGCCAGCTCGTGCAGCACGCTCTGCTTCTCCCTCAGCAGCTCCTTGGTGCGCGCGTACGCGGCGTCCACGATCTTCTGCACCTCCTCGTCGATCACCTGCGCCGTCTTCTCGCTGTACAGCTTGTCGTTGCCGTACGAGCCCTCCTCCCGGGGGAACGAGAGCTGTCCGACGCGGTCGTTCATGCCGTACAGCTGCACCATCGAGTACGCGATCTGCGTCACACGGCGCAGATCGTCCGACGCGCCGGTCGTAATGCGCCCGTCAAAGTTGATGAACTCGGACGCGCGGCCACCCAGCGCCATGCACATGATGTCGATCATGGCCTCGCGGCTGTGCAGCGCCACTTCCTTCGGCAGGTACTGCGCGTAGCCGAGCGAGCCCTTGCCGCGCGGCACGATCGTCACCTTGAGCAGCGGGTCCGCGTGCTCCAGGAACCAGCCCGTAACGGCGTGACCAGCCTCGTGGTACGCGACCGTGCGCTTCTCCTCGGGCGACATGATGCGGTTGGTCTCAAGACCGCCAATCACGCGGTCCGTCGCCTCCTCAAAGTCCTTGAAGACAATGCTCTTGCCGTTGCGACGCGCCGCCACAATAGCGGCCTCGTTACAGATGTTGGCGATCTCCGCGCCCGCAAAACCCGGCGTAAGCGCGGCCATGCGGCGAGCAAAGTCATCCACGTTGCCGTCCAGATGGAGTCCCTTCAAGTGCACCTTGAAGATCTCGCGCCGGCCCTTGATATCGGGCTTGTCGACTGTGATCTGACGGTCAAAGCGGCCAGGACGAAGGATGGCCTTGTCCAGAATGTCGGCGCGGTTCGTACCGGCGAGCACCACGACGCCCTCGCTCGAGTTGAAGCCGTCCATCTCGACGAGGAGCTGGTTCAACGTGTTCTCGCGCTCATCATTGCCGCCAGAGAAGCTGCCCTTACTACGCGCGCGCGCGACGGCGTCAATCTCGTCGATGAACACAATGCACGGCGCGTTCGCACGCGCCTCGCGGAACAAGTCACGCACACGCGACGGACCGACACCGACGAACATCTCGATGAAGTCGGAGCCAGAAATGCTGAAGAACGGTACGCTTGCCTCACCAGCGGTGGCCTTGGCAAGCAGCGTCTTACCGGTACCCGGGGGTCCGACAAGCAGCGCGCCCTTAGGGATCTTGGCGCCAAGGTCAGTGAACCGCTTCTGGTTGCGCAGGAAGTCGACAAACTCCATGATCTCCTTCTTGGCCTCGTCCACGCCGGCAACGTCCTTGAATGTGATCTTGATGTCCTCTTTGGTGATCTTCTTGGCCGGGCTCTTGCCCACCTTGAAGATGTTGCCAAGGCCACCACCGCTACCACCGCCGGCGCCACCAAGGCCGCGCATCGACATCAAGAGGAATCCGACCAGCACGATCGTCGGCAAGAACTTGAGCAGCTCGCTGCCGATGTTGATCTCGTTGGCATACTGCACCGGAATGTAGTCGTGCGGCCGCAGTCCCATCTGGTGCTGCGCGTGCTCGAGCTGGCGCTCAAAGCTCTCGACGCTGCCAATGTTGAAGTAGTGCGACGCCTGGTTGTGAGCGGGCCGCACACGCGACGACATCGACGGCGAGTGGCTGTGGCTGTCGTCGTGCTGCTGGTACTGGTACTGCTGCTGCTGTTGCTGTTGGCCACCGGAGAGATCGCGCCCAAACTCGTACGGACCAGACCGCGCGTTCGGGTCGCTCCATTCCGAATAGTCACCAGCGCCGCTCGCTGCACCCTGCGCATCGTCGCGGAGGAACACCTTGACGTACTTTTTGTTGACGACCACGACCTTCTCAACCTTGCCGAGCTCCAGGAAGCTGTTGCGGAACTCCTGGTACGTGATCTCCTGCATGGGCTTCTCGACTGACGCCAGATCCGACAGGAACAGCGCGGCGATCGCGAGCGGGATCAGGTACGCCATGCCCTCACGCCCCGAGTTGCCGCCGCTTCCACCGCCGCCAGACGCGCCGCCGCCGCCGCCGGCAGCCTTCTTGGCGCCACTGTCTGCAGACTTCGAGCTGAGCTTCTTGACCTCACCGGCGGGCTTCTCCGTCGCCGACGGACCGCTCTTGGGAGGGCCCGCCTTGCCACCGTTCGCAGCGCCGCCGTTCTTCGGGTAGAAGCGACCGAACCCTGATTGGACAGAGAAGAGTGTGAGTTCACGGTCTGAAAGCGGCTTGGGCGCCGACGTCACGCACCCTTGGGGATCTTCTCAGACAGCCACGCCGCCAGACTCGTCGCCTGCTCACGCTCCGTCTTGTTGACTGCGTTGTCATCGCCGGTCAGCAGCAGCGCGATCCATCCCAGCAAGCTCACGCGTTAGACAATCGCGACTAGTGACACCCTCAACTCGTAAGAGCAAGACGCGGCACGTACGGTTCGTGAACGGGCGCGTCGTCTGCAGGAGCTGCCGCGCGAACGCCGCGTTCCGGTGCGGCGCCTTGGGCAGCAGCGCGCTGGTCATGCCGCTGCGCGCCAACGTCAGCCCGAGTTGCTACCATCATCATCACCATAACGCACATTCGGATAAGACGACGGTCCATCCATCGTCCGTTCCCCCAAGGAAAGGCAGGGGATCCGCCCGTCCGAATACGGGCGACCGCCGCCGGTCGGATCGACGCGACAGCAATGACGCGCGTCTCGACGGGTGGATCTCTCCGAGCTCATCATATACAAAGAGAGGGCGCTCCTCTTACCTGCTGGAGCGCGTGCAGGTGGCGCGGGCTGTTCGGCTTGCGCAGCGCCTGGAGCGCGTCGCGCCGCAGCCGCCGCGTGGACGTCGCGAGCATCTCGGAGAGGGACGTTCTTTCTCGTTCGCGGCCTGCGCCTTTGCCTCGCCGCGATTACCCAACAACAAGAGCTTCGCGTTTGCCCTGAGCCTGTCAGCCCCACTTTCTTCCCTGCGAAAACGGATCGCAACCATTGCCCACCCCCCCGACCGTCATTCGCGGGAAGAGTGACGATCGTTTGACAGCGAAGCGTACCGTAGTTTACGTGTTCATGACAGTAAACTATTCCGTCTTGTATGGTACATCCTCTCAGCGCTACCTTCGCGCAACCTCACGATATGACTGGTGGACACGCCCGACCGGTGCCGAAGGGGGGCAACGGCACGGACGCCGTCAGGCAGGTTATTCGTTCAATTCGCCCCCAAAGAACAGACAAGATGGCTGAAGTTGCTGAGAGACCTGCTGGCGAGCGTGGCGGCTTTGGCCGCGGCCGTGGCCGTGGCGGCCGTGGTGGCCGTGGTGGCCGTGGTGGCCGCCGTGGCGGCCGCGAGGAGAACAAGGAGTGGGTCCCCGTGACCAAGCTCGGCCGCCTGGTGAAGGAGGGCAAGATCTCGTCGCTCGAGGAGATCTACCTCTTCTCGCTGCCCATCAAGGAGTGCGAGATCGTCAACTTCTTCCTCGAGGCGTCGCTCAAGGACGAGGTCATGAAGATCATGCCCGTGCAGAAGCAGACGACGGCCGGCCAGCGCACGCGCTTCAAGGCTTTCGTCGCTGTCGGTGACGGCAACGGCCACATCGGCCTCGGCGTCAAGTGCGCCAAGGAGGTCGCCACGGCCATCCGCGGTGCCATCATCCTGGCCAAGATCGCCCTTGTCCCGGTCCGCCGTGGCTACTGGGGTCGTATGGTCGGTCTCCCGCACACGGTGCCCAACAAGGTGACGGGCAAGTGCGGTTCGGTCCGCGTGCGTCTCATCCCGGCCCCCCGTGGTACGGGTCTGTGCGCTGCCCCCGCCACCAAGAAGCTTCTGGGTATGGCCGGTATTGAGGACTGCTACACCTCGGCCCGCGGCCACACCCGTACGCTCGGCAACTTCGTCAAGGCGACGTTCTACGCTCTGCGTGCCACGTACGCGTACCTGTCCCCGGACCTGTGGGAGCAGCACGCGTTCCAGGCGTCGCCGTACCAGGAGCACACGGACTTCCTGGCCAAGACTGCCATCAAGAAGTAAGTCTATTGTGACTTGCCTCACCCAGTCAGCGGTGATCCGAGGGGAAAGCGTGTGAACGAGCGCTACGGTGCGTAGGTGTCGACCTCTTGGCGCCCTGCGGCGGGCTGCTGTCTCCGAGTTCTAGGAAAGCGTTAGGCGAGCGCTACGGTGCGTAGGTGTCGACCTGGAATAATAAAAGGAAATGCAGTTCAGCCTCTAAACAAATGAGATTTAGTTCAGTGCCATCTACAAAAGTGTTTATCTACTTGTCCTTCTTGTGCTCGTCGTTATCGGCAGCGCCCTCATCGCCACCCGCAGACGTCGGAACAGCGTACGCCCTGATGCAGTCGACGCTCTGCTGCACCAGGAACTGGATGATCGGCGTGATCGTCTGCAGCTTGCTCTGCAGCACGCTTGACACGTCCACGACGCGCTGCTTCAGCGCGTCCACCTTGGCCGCGTTGCCCTGCGCCTCCGCGTCCTTGAGCTGGTCGCGCACGGCCTTGAGCTCCGCGCCGGCCACCAGCACAACCTCAAACGCGAACAGCTCGTTCAGGAACGTCCTGGTCGGTGGGACGGCAGTATACACACGGTCGCGGTATTAGATAAGGTGCGATTCCATGAGTAATAGGGGTCGCCCCCCAGGTGCGGTACGATTGGCCTCGCCAGCACTTACGTTCTGCGCAATGACATCGAGCACATCATGTCATCCGGCAGGAGTCCAACCGGAATCGCACAGGTCACACAATACACAGTCAAAAGGTCAGATCCGACAGTTCCACAACCATGAATCAATACGCGGGGGGCGATGAAGAAGACGCACCCGAGCGTGGGCTGCTTGTCGTCGGGCTTCATGAGGCTCGCGCGCGCGGCCGCCTGCGTCCACTTGCGGTACAAGAAACCGGCGACCGGCAGCATCAGCAGGAGCCCGTGGATGAGGCCGCGCCAGTACGTGGAGGTGCAGTCGTCCATGCTATCTAACGGTCTGTGTATATCTGACGGCGGGGCGGTTGGGCACGTGTGGCGAGTCAGTGAGTGAAGAAGCAAGCGGCGGCGGCGGTGTCACGTCCTCGAGAGTCCAGACACCAATTGCCCAATCTTGTCAAGGAAGCCGGTTATGATTTTTTTCGTTCTGTGGGTTACACGGGTACACGAAAAAAGTATCCACGTTTACGTAATGCGCTTGCCTCCCAGCTGACCCTAGACAAAAATTACAATATTGTGCACTACAATAAGCAGGGATGAAATCAATATTGAGCGAGCAATAGCAAAACAGACCGGTTTCGTGCAAGCGCATCCTCGTCCGACCGTTTCAGCAATTTTGCCAGGGGGCAATTGCACAAACCTGATCAGACCGGGCAAAAAAAAGAACCGAACACGATCGAAACAGCAATAATTGTCACCTTTCACCCGCACTTTTCCACCACCCTTATCAAGTACTGCCGCTCTTCTTCAAAGTACGATTTCGTCCATTCCCCAGGTTTACGATACTTTTCGTAAGGTTCTAAGGTTTTTCCTGTCAAAGCGTACCCCCGGCGTGTATGATGCACATCGCCTACCTCCCTCCCCTCTTTCGGGAACCGCAGAGTGATTGTCACCTGCCCGACAATGCCAAAGTGTGTGGGGGGAAGGTGGGCCACTTAAACCGCTCGTCTCGGCCGCAAAGAACAAACGCCGAGTTCCCTTCCGGCCGCCGCCCGCCGCCCAGTTCCCTTCGTCTTCCGCCTCCCAGTCACAGGCGCCATGGTGCACGTCAACAAGCCGCTGGTGCTCGGCGCCCTGTCCGCCGTCGCGGTCGCCGTGCTGGTCTTCGCGCTCGTGCGCTCGGACAAGTCCTCGGTGCGTTGTACGCGGGATTTGTGTGGTTATCAGCGGCCGGAAAGGCCCCTCCCTCCCTGCCTGCAGTTGTTTCGGTGGTGGGGGGAGGAGAAGAGAGAGGCTACGAGATGGAATGTGAGCTAACCGAGCGCTGCTGCTGTTGTTGTTCCTGCGTGTGGTTGATGACAAGCAGAGCAAGAAGGACAAGAAGGGCGAGGACGCGGTGCGCGAGGTGCCGAACCTGCACAAGGAGCAGCTCCTGAGCATCCTCGAGACCATTTGCACGCAGATGGGCCAAGTCGTGGTGCGTTGTGCACTTTCTAGTGGATTCTGCGAGCGTTCAATGGACCGGAAAGTCCGTTGATGGTGGAGATCGCGGCTCTAAGTGGCGTGCGCTTTCCTTGGTGACTGTGACAGATGCAACTGGCCAAGCTGGAGGCCAAGATCCGGCAGGAGTCGTCGCAGAACGGGCGGTCGCTGCCGGAGGACCAGCTCGCGTCGTACCTGATGGGCCAGTTCGAGGAGGCCATGAAGGCGATCGAGGCGCAGGTGTACGCCAAGTACCAGACGACGGAGGACGAGGTCAAGGTGGCCACGGAGTTTTACGAGGAGGAGGAGGACAAGGACGTGGCCAACGCGGTCGCCAAGCTGCAGGAGCTGTACCGCGTCATGACGGGCGGCGGCTTCAGCGACGTGGAGGTGCCGGCCGACCTCACGCTCAACAAGTTTATTGATATTATGCAAGAAACGATGGAGTCGCTCAACGTGGCCATGGAGGAGGTCTGCCTCGAGGTCAAGGAGCTCGACCCGGAGAACAAGGAGGAGGCCATCAACCAGCGGTACGTCAAGCGCGCGGACAACCTGTCGGCCGAGATCCACGCCAAGCACGGCCTCACGCGCGAGGTGCTCCAGGCCGCCATGATGAAGTACCAGCAGGAGCCGGCCTTCCTGATGGCCATGACGGAGCTCCAGCAGCAGCAGGCCGAGCGCTTCGCCGCCGCCGCCTCCATCTTCAACGGGGAAGTCAACATGGGCCTCACCGAGTAAAGCGCGGAAGGCGCGACAGGAGAAAAGCAGCAGGACGACGATCGGTGCGCACAGTGATATCTAGAATGAACCACCCCCGCCAACACACACGCAGACGAAAAAAAACAACACAAACAAGCAACCAATTTTCCCCCTCGCTGTCCGTCTCTGGCGTCGGCTTTCTCTTCTCGTGCTCGTCATTTACATTACGAGGTGGGACAGCCACCGTTTCGGGCCGAAAGGGCATTGAAGCGTGTCTTGTCGCTCGTGAAGTCGGCTGGCTGGTGACGGAGCACGGCTCTATTTCTCTCTCGCTCTCTGCTATTTTTGACGCGCTGCTTCTTCCTGGACGCCCCCGCCAGTGTCAAAACGCTGAGTGACAAGCGCGGGGACTCCCTCCTTCCCGACGACGCGGCGGGCCGATGCAGCAGGAGCGCCTGGAAGGATGGATGGTCCAGCAGATCGAGCACGCCAACCTGGCCAAGGAGACGCTGCTCCAGCTCCCGACACGGCCGGCGCGCTCGCCAGCTGCGCCTCCCGCTTCGTCGACTGCGAATGGCCGAGAGTGGTCGCCCCGTCGACGGCCAGCGCCCGTCTCGGCTCGAGCAGCCGAGTCCTCGCCGCTGTCCGGGCCGACGGAGCGGCGAGCAACGACTGCACCGCTTCAGACGCCTCGCCAGAGGCACCTTCGACTCTTCGGAGCTCGCGGCCCCGTCCCGACGAGCACGTTTAGCACTGCGGCTGAGCACAGCGAAGCGGTCGGCGGCGACCGCGCGGTCGACAAGCAGTGGCGGTCGCAGTTCAGCTCCCGAGCCGGTCTGTTCGTCGAGGGCGACCGCGTGGACCGCACGAAGGCGCTCAGAGGCCACGGAGGTGCTGGCAGGAGTGATGGCGTCGACTACAGCGACGCCGCAGCAGCCGACGCGCCTTCGTCGCCAATGCTGCTGTGGGGGCTACCGCGCGAGCAGATCCTTGACTTCATCCACCAGTCGCTGCTGCCGTCGTCGTGGATCGAGTACGCCCCGCTCGCGTCGAAGCGACTTGCAATGTTGCCTCTAACTCTGCCGTGTGCCGTATGTTGCAGCCCTCGCAACGCTGGGGAGTGGGGACCTGCGCCGCCGGCGTCCTGGTACGACGACGACGACGACGCAAAGCCGATGACTGCCCACGCGTACGTGTCGTTCACTTGCAGTCTTGGATAAGAGCCACACCATAGAGACTAACCTCTTTGCCGCTGTCTTCCAGTCCGATGCTTCAGCTTCCAAGCGTGACGCCCAGGACAGCGCCGCCCACCAGTCGACGAAGCACGAGCGACACAAAACCAAGCTCGACGAGGGCGAGTCTTCGTCCGAGAACGAGTCCGCTGCCGTATTCTGATGCCGCCCAAGTGGACTCCCCTCGCGTCACGTCGCCCCGATCCGAGACGCGGTGCGTTCGCACGGTCAGTGGATATGAGGGGGTTTGCAGTCTGACAAAACTCGTGCTTGTAGCATCGCCAAGCTGCTGGCCGACCTGCGCGGCGATCCGAACCTGCTCGCCGCCTTCTTGGTGCGCATGTCCGGAGCGTAGCCGGTGGATTTCGTCTTGCACCGAGTCTAACGTGTCCCTGATTTGGTCTTCAGCGAGACGTCGAGCGATTCCAAAGCGAGCAGCGAATGGCAAGTCTCGACGCTGCACGTCGTCGCCCATCAAATGTTGGCGTGGCGTCCTTGTCCCTTGCTGACGGTGTCGTGCCCTTCGTACTGCGTTCCAACAGAAGATGAAGGCGTCCGACGTAAGTTGCCACCCGTTAGCAGCCCTCTGCCGTCTCATTCCAGCCGGCACGCGCGCTGCTTCTCGCTCTGCAGCATCGTCCTCACTCTACCGCTTGCTCTTGTCGTGTCGGACCCCTTGAACTCCTTGCCTCACCGCAGAAACTGCGCGAAAACAAGGAGCGCGCCACGACGCCGCGGTCTGCGGCGGATCGAGAGGAACGGTAAGCCCGGGCTAGATCCCGTCCGTTGCTCAGCACGCCTCTCATCCAACCCGTTCACTTGCGCTAGGAAGAAACTAGCCGAGGATCGTGCAGCCCGAGTCCGCCAGCAGCGTAACCGCATCGTCCAGTGCGAGGACGAGCGCTTCGCGGCCGTGTGGGCCGCGTACCAGCGCCGCGTCCAGCCGCCCGACCCAGCACAAACCAAATTATCCGACGCTGAACGAGCCCAGCGACTCCAGACGCGGCGGCAACGCATGTGGCTCACGGCTGTGGCGTTTGCGTCCGCGACTGGCAAGATGCACGCGCAACTTCTCCACACCAAGGTGCTCATGCAGGTCGCGAGGGTACAGAACCGTTCGGCACGCGTGATTCAGAGGCTGTGGCGCAAGTGGAAGTGGCAGAACGCGTCGCGGCACACCGTCGTCATCTACTCATGGCTGCGCAGGTGTCTGTGGAAGCTGCTCTTCCGCGTGCGTATCGCGCGTAAGCGGCGCTGCACCACGTTGCTGCAGCGCTTCATGGTCGACAACTTCTCGGGTAGCCGTGAAACACGCAACTTCAACCACATGATGGCCAAGTGGCGCGGCAAGGTTATCAACGCGCAGAGGCTCGGCCTCGGGTTCGTCAACTGCTCGCGCGCGCGGATGCAGGCGCTGTCGGCCTGCTGGGACGTCATCGACCACCAGCGGCAGCGTAGCGAGCGCCAGCGCCCCCAGGTCGGGGTCAACGGCTCTAGTAGCGACGACACAACTGGTGGAGGTGATGCCGCGTCTCGCTATGGCGGCAAGCGCCCGAGCAGCAGCGCCAGCACCAGCAGCAGCGCCAGCGCCAGTAGCAGCAGTGCGTTCCGTCGTGTGGCGTTTCGGTCACCGCGGAAGGAGCCGACGTCTGTGGCAGAGCCATCGATGATGCCGACGAGTCCTTCTTCGGTAAGCACTGGTGGGATAATGGAGGGCAGGTGGTCGATTCGGCGCAGCTCGCTCGTCATGCTGCAGCTGGACGCGGTGGACGACAAACTGGCGGCCATGCAGCAGCTCATGACGCCTGTGGAGCTCCAGCGGCTTCAGAACCAGTCGCAGCGCGTCGTTCGGGTGCCCAAAAGGTTTGATGCGCCGTATTTGCCATCTTGTCGCGCGGGTTGTCGGGCCTTCGAGCTTACCGAACGTCACTCACTCACAGCATCAAGATGCGGCTGCTGTACGAGTACCTGGTGGCCGCGCGGCGCGAGTACATGAAGCAACTGCGCGCCTACCGCGAGCATATCGCCTGCGCGAGCTACGCTATGTAAATCTCGCGTCTTCATCATGGACCTCTGCTACGATACTCACTTGCGGTGATATTGGCCGCCAAACAGGGAGGTCAAGCTGGACGACGCGCGCGCGATCGTCCAGAGCTCTTCGTCCTGGCGCGCGACAACGGGGCGACGAGGCAGTACGAGCAGCAAAGCCAACTCGCTCGCTCCTCCCGTGTTCAAGTTGTACTCGCGCCCGGAGGCGATAGCCGAACTCGTAAAGCGTGGAGTGCAGCTGACGCTCGACAGCGACCCGGAGCTCAAAGCCACCATCGAGCGGCAGAACCAGCGACGCGCGGCCATGACCTTTGCGTCTTCACCCTCGAGCAGGCCGTCCGTTGCGGCGTGGGGCTCGACTTCGTCTGCTGCTGGTGCTGCTCCATCGTCGATGAAGAAAAGCCTCTTGGTCGTGGTCCCTGCGTCGTCTTCAGCGGCTTCTGGGCGGCCGGCCGTGCGCGTTGCGAGTCCGCGATCCGCCGCGAGCAACAGCGACGCGAGGTGAGCGCGCAAGGGGCGACGCCCGCGACAGAGAAGCAAACTATTTGTATTTTGACACAATGTGTGAGGAGGAAGCTTAACTTAAAAAAATGAGAAAAAAACGAACCATCAAAGACACGCCATCGACACTCGTGTCTGCGTTTTGTCGTACGTCCTGTGATCTGGTAATCGCTCGTCCCCCGCTGTGGGTTCTTCTCGTCGCTTGGATGCGGCGCTCAGCCTGTATGTTACACTCTATCGATTTCTTCGGCGCGGATCGCTCGAGGTGACAAGCCCGAGCTGGACGAGACCGACCCGCGCAGTATGTGCAGCAGGTCCGGTCGTGTCAGGTTGCTCGCGCGCATGGCGAGCGTTTCGCTGCCACACACCATCGAGCCTTCGTCGTCGTCATCCTCATTGTCCGACTCCTCAATGTCCTCGAACATGGGGATGCTGTCGTCCCACGACAGGTTAATCTCCGCTTCCGTTTCTCGAATCGAGTTGTTCGACTTCTCGCCGCCATGGTTCAGCCGCAGCAGCTCCGTCGGCACGTTCAGGATCGGCGTCTTCTTCTGGTTGACCACTTGCGCGTCTTCCAGGTGTTTGGCCTTGGGCGCCCGGCCGCGCGCCAGCGTCACGAGCTCCAGCTTGAGCATCGGCGAGTGCAGATCGATCGGGATCGCCTCGATCAGCCCAATGGGCTGGGAAATGCCCTTGAAACTGTAGTATCCGTGCGATTTGAACTGGAAGATCGTCGTGCCCGCCACTTCCGACAGCGTGTCTGACTTCAACACCACTTGGCTTCGGTATGGGCCTGAGCTAAACGCGTTCCACGCGTCACCACCGATCAGCACCTGGGAGCCATGGGCAGCCTTGGCAATTCGCGCCGTCTGGTTCACGATGTTCCCGAAGTAGTCGGCGCGACCACTCGTCTTGTGCGGACTCACGCTGGCGGGGACGCCCGTTTCGATTCCCATCGACATCGAGAACATGAGCTCCTTGTTCTCGCTCTCGCGGTTCCACATGCGGAACTTTTGCCGGATGCGCAACTGGAACTCACCGCACCACAGGATCGCAGCAGCCGGGTTGAAGAACGCCAGCATGAAGTCGCCCTGCAGCTCTTGACACTCGTAGCCATTGTGTTTCCGCAGCAGCTCACGAGCAACCATGCACAGCGTCTTTATCCGGTCCGCGAGCTCTTCTGCGTGGCATCGCACGAGCGGGCGAGCACCTTCGATGAAAGTGAACACCATCGTGACTGGTTTCTGAGCTGACGGCGCGTCGCGCATCCCAAGAGCGAGCTGGTGGGGCGAGTTCAGGCTTGGGAAGCGACGGCACTCGAGGTCTCGCGGCAGCAGAAGCATCAGCAGCACTTCGTCCCCCAACACGGCGTGACAACCGAGGTCTTCGACGACCGGGTTCCCCAGCTGGACGAGCTGCTCCTTTAGTCGGTCCCACACGCTATCGCTGAGAATGATCTGTCCGCCGTGCGAGTACTCGCTGACTGTCTTGGTCCACTTCACGGCATCCGACAACGACTTGTCGGGAGCCTCGTCCGGGTCGGCGGTGTGAATCACCATCCGCACGCGGAACCCGCGGTACAGCATCATCTTCTTCTTCGACTTGCCGTTCGTGGTCGCGTACATCTCCTTGGTGTCGTCAAACTGCTTGAGCAACTTCTCGTTCCAAGCGGCGTACACCAAACTCAACTGCAGCGACAGACACCACTTGGCGGCGTGGAACTCCGAGGCGAACGCGATCACAAAAAGTCCCGAGCGCGAGTGGCTCAGGATCTCCTGTCCTCCGTATTCGGACGCAAGTCGCGACAGCACCGTGTGCTCGTACAGCAGTTTGGCCTCCTCCATCAGGTCCTTCGCCTGCGCCATCATCTCGCGGAAGCCCTGCACCGAGACCTGCACGATCACCACCTTCTCCCACGGCACAGGCGTTAGGTCGCCCAGGTCCGTCTTGATCTTGGCCATGGACGACTTTTTCATCAGAGAGCTCATGGTCGAGTTCTCGGACCCCGACATCTCGGACCGGCCGCCACTCGAGTTGTCCATATCGGAACCCGCCAGGTGCGGGAATAACGGCCGCGACTGCTGCTGCTGCGACTGCGAAGACCCTGGCTGCCACGCGTTGAAGCCGCTGGACGCGGCCGTGCACGTGCTGCTGCTGGTCATACTGGTCGCGCTGTTCGCGTTGCTGTTACTGGCGTCCGCGTGGCGGTTCGAGTGCGGCGTCGCGCGCGCAAGGTCGAGCGTCGGCCCGTCCGTGGGGTTGTGCTGCCTTCCTCGCACGGCCTGCTGCTTGGCGTCGACCATCAGCGGGTAGTCACCCGCTGCGTCGTCGCCCAGGCTGCCGCGCGCGTACGGCGCGTTCGGGTTGTTGCGGAACGAATCGCTCGACGTGGCCGAGTTCTTCTCGTCCGTGTACGACGTGAACTCGCAGTTGCGCGGCGACTGCGCGCGGCCCCAGGCCGTCTCGCCGCCGCCCCGCCGCGTGTCGTCGTCCATGCCGCCGTCGTCCCTGTGGACATGCTGCAGGTACGGCGCCAGCTCGCGCACGATGTCGTTGCGCGGCAGGCACTTCTCCAGCACGCGCATGCAGCACCACCAGCACATGATGGCGGGCCCAGTCGCGTCGCTTCGCTTCCGTCGGTCGGTTAGTCGGTCGGATTCACGATCGAGCGCGCCGCAAGACCAGAGCGCGCGCCTCCCTCCGCCCTCTCGCCTGTCCTGTACCCTAGTCGAGCGCGCAGCGAGCGAGCGAGCGCCTTAGTCGGTTCGCGTCGGCGCGTCCGTTGGTCGGGGCGGCCGCTTGGCGTTCTGCTTCCTTCGCTTCGGTCGCTGGCCCTGCTTGTTGGCGTTGTGGGGCCTTTCTCGCCTTCTTTCTGCTTTTTCCGAGACCGCTTTCACTTGGCGTTTGTATGCTCCGCCCCCTCTTTTTTGTCAAAAAGCGTTCGGTCAAGCGGTTGGTTGTTTGTTTGTGCCTTCGCTTCTTGTTTGCGGTTGGATGATGAGGGTTTTATGGAAAATGAGGTTTTTCGGAAAGCCAGCGCGGCGTTGGGCCAAAAAGTGACCAGAAAAGGTTTTTCAACGCGGGGTTGTGGGTTAAGTTTTAGCGAAAAAATGCGGCAAAATTTCCCGATTTCTGGAACGATTCGGTCAAATTCTGGCGTTTTTCTAACTTAATAAAGTACCTTTCTTTTTGCAGTGATGGTAGGACAAGAGGCCATTTCGCTTTTACACTTGGTATTGCTAAGGTGTCCAACCTGATAGGTCACGTGTTTTTGCAAAACCCCATCGTTTACTCCACGCTCTTGGCCGTTGACAGCCCCATACTTTGTTTAACAGCTCCCCAGAGGTGAGAGCACAATACTCGGCGGTCACATGACAGTCTGCGGAGGGACCAATGCTGCCATTTGCACTGCTACCGCAATGACGCAACTGCTTGGCGCAATTGCAGGCACAAAGAATTTGAAAGAGCTGTACTGTACAGGACCAATTTTTTCGTGTGTACTGTACGGTGTACTGTGCTACGTACGAGGTGTCGCCACCCCAGAGCTGAAATTCGGGCAAAATGTGTCCCTGAAATTGTCATAATTCAAATCAGTACTTATTACTGTACTGTATTATTTACTCACGGCGCAGTGATCAACGGCGTGTCGTGGAAGAATCGAACCCTTGCCAATCTCAAGACAAGCGCAATACAGTACCCTATTGCACGGAGATGATGCAGCATCCGGTCATGATGCAGCATGTACAAAAAAGTGTTTTTACGAGAGCTCTCACCGTGCACAACCAAAAAAAGCAAAACTGACAGCCCTTCCCAACGAACTGCCGTCCTCGGATGTTTTGAAGCCCACCATGCAATGGTCATTTCAGGTGTATACAAAAAGTAACGA
>JAADYG010000213.1:0-44739 GCA_023338115.1 Phytopythium boreale
AGGCTCCGTGCACTCGTGGAAACGATGCCTGATCGATGCAGCGATGTGGTGGAGAAGCGGGGTGGGAAGACCAAGTACTAGAGCCATTTGGGCTGCTCTAGAACGTTCTAGAAAGCTAAATAACACAGGGTGTTTGAGAATCTCATATACTTTTGACCACCCCGATTTTGGACCCCTCTCTGGATCGACCACTTACTCAAATCAAGCGCGGAAAAAATGCTGCCATCGTCTCAAATACGATTTGAGGAGTATTTGGGCCGATTTTGAGCGTTGTAGAGTTCCTATTGGCTGATTTTCGGGCCAAAATTGCGACCTCATTTACTTTTGGCCAGGACTGTACGCATCTTGACGTAGTTTGTCCTAAACAGTATAATGAACATTATTTCACTACAGCCTCACTCGGAGAAGTCGCGGTCCGGGAAGAGCTTGGGGGCAGCGAGCGTCCACGCGAAGAGCAGCATGGTCAGCCACTGCGCGACGATCTTGACCACATGGACGTCCCGTTGGGGGCCCTGACGCCGGAAATCGGGTTGAGAAACAGACCGTGAGCGGCAGTACCGCTAGGCGAGTTACACACACACCGAAGCGACACGCACCCGTCCGCCGAGTCCCAGTCCGTGAGCACCATGGCCATGTAGACGCCCGCGAGCAGCATCATGCAGTGGAACTGCGGCGTCTCGCGTCGGATCCGTGACGCATCGGTGTGGCTGTCTGCGTTGCCACCCGTAGACGCAGCGGCCGCAGTGAAGGCCGCTGCGACGGGATCAATCACGTCGAGCACCACGACGCCAGCGAAGGGCTTGCTCGTAGCTGGCTGGCGTCGTTTCAGCTCGGAGTCGCGCGCGAACATGCTGGAGGTGGCACTGGAGGAGCGCCAGCTCGTCCAGGTGATGGCGAAGGACGCGATGAGGGCGTTCGCGACCACCCTGCCCGCGTTGTCCGAGGCTGGGGCAGTCTCTCCCGAGTCGGTCTGCCGACATGTGTCTCGCGGGGAGCTCGTGAGCGCCTGCCAGCACATGAACACCAGATACGCGGACACGACGCACGGGGGGAGCAGCCCCACGTCCATCCAATCGGCCACTAGCAGCGAAATTGCCATCAGTCGCAGGTCACCGCCGCCAATGTGTGCGCGTGTACACCAAGTGTCGTACCGCAGACCGAGATGAATATGGCGGCCACGACGGTCGTGGTCGTCGTGAAGGCCACGCCAGTCCCGCAGCTCCCGTAGTAGATGTACTGCTCGAGTCACAGACAGCACACGTCGTCGATTAGGACTGTGTGATGGAAGATTGTAACATGGCTGAACGGCTCTGTACGAGGTAGGCCAGTCCGACCGCCGTCGCCAACAGCGTGCACATGCAGCATCCAAGGAACACCAGCTTCCTTTGAGCGTCAGACACGAAAATGCGTGGCTGTCAGTCAGTAACCCGCCTAAAGGACCAGGCAAAGACGAGAGAACGAAGTGCATACCAAAAGGCCGGAGATCCCCAGCCACTTGGCTTGGTGGTCCTATAGTCCGACGCCGCGTGCGTCTCCTCCGCGCTCGCGATGCGATCCAAAAGGAAGTCGCGCGCTTGATCTGCGGACAGTCGCCGATATGATTAGAAGAGCATGACGCATGATCGCAAGTCAGCTCTTGCCTTGCACAACACCCCATTCGTACATGACGCTCCGATGATGCTGACGATCTGGAAGAGAATGAAGAAGCCAGACGCCACCCCCGCAAACTGCGAATACCCCGAGAAGAAGGCTAGAAATTGTTCGTAAGCGCACTGATCAGATGTGTTTGGATGTCGTAGCCTCAGGTCCAAACCTACCGCTCGGGACGAAGAAGGACCCGACGAGGAGGCCGATGTAGACGAGCAACTCCATTGTGATGAAGTAGTAGGTGAGGCACCGCCTAGCGCGTGTCTTGGACCCGAACCGGCTCATGAGCGCTTGGAAGAGGAAGAACACGGAGACGCAGAAGCTCGCGCGGAAGATCATCTGGTTGCCCCGGCACGACGCGTTCCGGTCGTCGTCGCAATCGCGGAACGTGCCAAACGCGCCTAGCGCATCTGGTTACAGCCAATCCTCTCGCGAGATTAGCACATCCGTCGTTCGTACGCATTGAAAGACATAATCCACTTTGTAAAGCGCCGAATTACCATCTCCGAGAGACCGGAAGAGCGTGGCGAACACGGCGTTGCAGAAGAACAGCGCGAGGTACACGCCGCGCTGCCAGTTGACGCGCTGCATCTGCATCGCTCGGTCTACAAGCTGGCGACCAACCACCTTCCACGCACGGCTGTCCTATGTACTCGTCTCCGCCCATCACATTCACACTCGCGCTAAAGATAGGTACAGTAGCACGCAAGTTGACCCGCCACCGCTTCAATATAAACTTAAAATATCTATATGGTCCACATAAAATATGAAATATGGGGGTATATACGGTAAGACTTCCCCTCCTTCAAGTTTTCTTTGGATGGGGTGGGAAGGAAAGCACACACAAACCAGCGCGCGTGTGGAAACGGTGGCGCGAGGTGTAAACGCTCCCGCTCGGTGGTGGCAAGGCACCGCGTCCCGACTAGCGTCCCGAATACACAAAGGTACACAGGTACACACCGGTGAGCATACACACATCTTTTACCTGATAATGACGGCCGTCGCGTGTACTTTCTTGGGTCGCTGACTGCTCTGCTGCCCCTTTAGGCATTGAAAACAGAATGGGCAAGCGCGTGGTGGGCGAAGGCTCCTCCGGTGACGCCCCCTCGAGCGCCAAGCGGATCCGGAGTGACCCAGACGCGGTCGGCGGCGGTCTCCACGAGGACGGTGCGTCTGATGAGGCGCAGGGGCGAGCAGAGGCGGCGTCCGACGCCCGTGAGCGCGCCACAGTCGGTTTCGAACCGACGTTGACGGGGAGCGAGGCCATGGCGTTCCGGCTGCGCGAGCCCGCACCTCCCACGGACGCGGCGCCGTCCACGACGGTGACGGCGCCGGCGTTCCGGGCTGTGTACGACTCGTGGGAGGCGTTCGACGCGGCGCTCAAGTTCTACTCGCAGGCGACGTACCAGCTGTACGTGATCCGCACCACCACGTCCGTCAAGCGGCGTAACCAGCGCATCGCCGAGGTGCTCGCGGCGGCGCCCTCTACTGGCCAGGAAGACGCCGCGGTGGTCTCCTCCGCCGCGTCGGGGCGCGCGCTTATCCCCGAGCGCTTCGAGTGGTACTCCAAGACGCTCATGTGCACGCACGGGTGGAAGGACCGGCACCGCGGCAACGGCAAGCGCGCCATGTCGTCCATCCGGTCCACCTGCTGCCCCGCCCGGATGTGCGTCACGCTGCAGCAGCGCGGCGCGGGCGACGCGGACTGGCAGGTCGTCGTGACGAAGCACGCGCGCCAGCACAACCACCCGCTGTCCAGGGAACTGTACTTTTACTACCTGGAGAACCGCCGGATCTACGACCCGGAGCTGCTCGCGGTCGGCGGTGACGCTCCGCCGGCACCCACGGGGGCTTGGCGACCCGACATCGACCCGAGAGAGTTGCTTTCCACGGAGGTACAGCAGACTCCACCGCCCGATACGACCAGTGTCCCGGCCCCAGGGACGACCCCGCCAGCAATGCCCGCGAGCACTAGTAGCGCTCGGATGGACGTGAGCGTCACGCAGATGATCTCGGAGGCGGCTGGCAGCGAGTTCGTGCTGCGCTCCGACGCCACTTCCACGTTCGTTCACGCGACGCGGGCGTCCAAGAAGGTGCACGAGTCGTGGAACGCCTTCAACTCCTACATGACCGAGTACTCGGAGTCGACGAACCAGGTGTTCCGCACGCGCTCGACGGTCTCGGTCGCTGCCAAGAACGCCAAGATGATCGAGCGCGGCGATAAAGCAGGGCGTGCCCCGGAGGAGACGGCCGCGCTGCTGATCCCAGAAGAGCTGAAGTGGTACTCCAAGATGCTCATTTGCAACCACGGGTGGAAGCGCAAGTCGCGGCGCAAGATGGTGAGCAGCTACTACGGGTCGTCGCTCGACCCGCTGTTCAGTGGCGAGGACGCAGGTAGCAGTGGTGGCAATCCTGTGGGCCGTAGCGCGTGTCCGGCGACGCTGCTCGTTCGACTAGAGCGCGATGCGAACGACACGTGGCGCGTCGTTATCAATCGCCAAGTGGTCGAACACAACCACGCATTGACTTTGGATATGTACGACGCTGACGGGGCTGTCGCGGGGATCGTGCAGCCCGCATCGGGACCGGTGACCACCAATGCTGCTGGAACGTCCAATAATGACGCGGATGATCACCAGGCACCGGTGAGCGGTAGTCCAGATCAGCTGAATCAGCGCTTGACGACGGAAGACCATGAAGTGGTCGTGCGCGTGCCGAGGCTGCAGAACATGTTCTTGTCGTGGGAGGACTTTCATGAGAACCTGAGGCTCTATTCGGACGCGACGTACCAGTTGTACTGCACGCGCACCACGACGTCCGTCGTCAACCGCAACCGGAAGATAGTGGCCATGAAGCAGCAGCTCGAGGCGGAGCGAGGCAGCGGGGAAGGTCACGACGCAGAGTCGTCAGCAGCCGCCGAAAGCAACAGTGACACGCGGTTGATCCCGGAGGGCTGGAAATGGTACAACAAGACGCTCATGTGCACTCACGGGTGGAAGCGGCGGCCTCGCGGAGTGGGCAAACGAGTCGCTCACGTCGTGCGCTCCACGCAGTGCCCCGTCAAGATATGTGCGACCGTACAGTACGTCGAGACCGCAGGTGGGGCGGCAGATCGAGGCAGCGAGGCAGGAGGCTGGCGCGTCGTCGTCACCAAGCACATCGTCGACCACAACCACAACCTGTCGCGCGCGCTATACGAGCATTACCGCGAAAACCGGCGCATCTACGACCCGGATCTGCTGACGATTGACGAGACGAATGAGGCTGCCGTCGTCAAGCCCAAGGCTTCTAGCGTTGAGATGAGCGGTACTGAGCCTCCTACGGTGTACCAGCCGCCAACAGACTCCGCAACGGCCGAGGAGGATGGGATCCAGCAGTCGGCCAGTGACGCGTACTCCGCGAGCGTTGGCGCCGGTGATGGCAACAGCTCCCTTCAGGTTGGTGTCGTGCCGGCGCCCCAGTCTATTCCGTCGGTGGTGATCCTGCCGTATCAACCAAGCATTTCGTCTGGCATGTCATCATCGGTAACTCCTCAAAACCAGCGTCAAGTTGCTTCCAGCAGCAGCAGCAGCAGCGGCAGGTCCAATTCTACGATTGTATCAACTGGCAACGGCGTGGCGACGCTGGCAGCGCTGGCCGCGCCACAACCGCAAATGTACGTGCCGTATCACATCCCCGAGGCGGTGGGAAGCGGCGGGGCTATCATGATGAACGGCACAATAGTTGGACGACACGGCTTCCCCGCCGCGGGCACTCAGTCGGGAAGCGCAGTGTTCTCGCTCGCCTGCCCAGTTCATAATGGATCTGGCACGGTAACCAATGCGAGCAGCGGGTCCGGTGACGCGTGCACGTGCTTTCGCCTCGCGTCCAGTGCGCAGTACGTAGCCATCGCTCCATCGCGGGTGTCGCCGCACATGATGTCGATTCCTCAGACGGCCGGGTTTGAACTCGCGCATGTCAACAACGAACACGACTACCGGGATCATCAAGCGCACGGGGATGGCTACGACGGCCACGAGGACGTAGACGTCAATGGAGACGCGGATTTGGAGCCCACCGGCGACGCGTGGGCACCAGGCGCACCGGTAGAAATTGCACCACCGATTGTGAACGAGTCGGGTGAGACCATGTGGCGTGTGCCGCCCATGACGCGTCGCCACGCGACCTGGGACACCTTTCACAGTTACCTGGATGAATACTCGGCCGCGACGTTCCAGCTCTTTAGTGTTCGCACGACGACCGCGGTGAGCTCTCGCAATACGCGCATCATACAGCAGGTCGCCAAGAAGAACGGCAATGAAGAGAGCGCCTCACATCACGAAGAAATGGCACGGCAGCTGCGACTGTTGGAGGAGACTGGGCAGATCCTGCCGGCCAGATTTGAGTGGTATGCCAAGACGTTCCTGTGCACGCACGGCTGGAAGCGGCGGCGACGCGGCATCGGCAAGCGCGTGGGCCACAGCGTCCGGTCGACACAGTGCCCCGCCAAGATCTGCGCGACGCTGCAGCGGTCGGCGTACCCCACGAATCGACCCGGTGGCGTCAAGAAGTGGCGCATCGTGGTGACCAAGCAGGTGGTGGAGCACAACCACGAGATCTCGCACGCCATGTACCAGAAGTACAGCGCGAACCGCCGCGTCAAAGACCCGGAGGTGCTGCGTGCAGCCGAGCGGCTCTGGCGCTCGGGGTCTACGCGGCGGCAGGTGTTCGAGTTCATCAAGGAGCGCGCCCCGCAGGTGCCGATCCTGATGAAGGACGTGCACAACATCGTGCAGCGGTGGAAGAAGAATCCGCCAACGAACGACCAGGACGGCGCAGGACGGAACGGAGAAGGCAGTGAGGAAGGCGGAGAGGACGAGGAAGGCGGGCACTCGTCCGCGGAAGTGATAGACAACGTCACCATCGAACAGTGACGTCCACGCATGATGGTGAGAAACGCAGAAGTTGCTGCTAACGTGATGCTTGATTGAAGTTTGTCCAAGCCTTCCATGCGTCCGCTTCCGTCGTGTCAACCGCCAGTCGTGCCGAGACGAAGGGGTGAAGCTATTCTAATCCTGCGCTCGTCTCCGTTATCGTGTTTGGGATCGAGTTCTCCGCTGAAACAGACGCTGACGCAGTGAACAACGAGTCGCCAACTCGCAGGACGATCGACATCTCCACCCTCGCGACGCCATGTCGACGTCCTACTTCCAAGGCGGCGACTTCGTGGAGCTGCTGAGCGCGCAGGGCAAGGCGCCGGCGGCGCACTGGAAGCTGCAGGGCAAGATCGCTAAGTGGTTCGAGAAGCTGATCAAGGGCAACGCCTTCTTGCTCGACGGCAGCGCCGACACGCGCATGCAGCTGCCCAAAGGCGGCGCCTCGAGCGCCAGCGCGGCCAGCTCCTTGGGGCTCACGCAGCGCTTCCTCGTGCTCCAGCTGCTCGTGCCCTTCACCAAGAGTTTCTCGCTCGAGATAGGCTTTGCGGACCTCCAGCGCGCTCGCCGGCGATTCGTCATCTCGTCCGCCTTCCGAGAGCCGACGGTCACCGCGCTGCACGCTCAGATCCCGCTTGGCGCGACCGCGATCTCGCGCGACGCGTGGATCAACCTCGTGCTGGACCTGCAGGCGCTCACCGACACATTCTTCGCCGGCTCCGTGTTCCGGTCGATGGAGTCGCTGGCGATCGGAGGCTCCTGCCGCCTCAAGCGCGTGTTCACCATGAAAGACCCGCCGGCGCCCACCGGCTGCGTGAGTGGCAACAACAACACGGCGGACATCCCGAGGCAGTTCGTGTTCAGCTGCGGCAAGGATGGCGCGCCCGTGCCCACGGAGTACTTTGTGCTGCAAGGCCAAGGTGGAGCAGCAGTAGACGCCAAGCTGTCGTTGGACGCTGGTGGGAGGGACAAGAGAGCGGGGTCCGCTGGTCCTGGGCCGGTCAAAGGCAAGAATGCCGCGGCGAATGAGCGGAAGGCGCCTCCCGACGTGAAGAGGAAGGTCAGCAGCGCGGAGGGTGCAGCTAGTGGGCGTAGCACTGCTAGAAAAGCCGGAGTGCCATCGTCTCGAGGCGGGAAGCCGCGCGTGCCGAGTCGCAGCGTCTCGAGCGTTGACATTGCGAGTGAGGACGTCAGAGAGACTAGTGAAGTGACAGTGAGGAACGAGCCAGCTCCATCGAAAGCTGTCAGAGCAACGCCGCGCGAGGCGAAGAAGGTGCAGGAAGCACGCTCGAGCGCGCCAACTCAGGACTTGGACGACAATCTCGATCGGCCGTCACCGTGCCAGCAATCGTTGGTTGTGGCCGATTCAGATGACGAAGAGCGTCCAGGTCGAGACCGCAACAAGCTGAAGGCACGTCGCGAAGTGCCTGCTTCTCCAGGGTTACGACCGGCGTCTACCATTTCCACGCGGTCAAACTCGTCTGTTCGGTCTGCGACGTCACTAGAGCGGCAAGCTACACACGTTGTGGCCGTTGCTGAGGGCGAACTGGGCGAACTGAAGGACGAACGGGGCGTAGAGGATATGCGAGGCCGCCATCGAGACCCACAAGCAGTCGCGGAGGCAGCGATACCAAAAGCGATAGTCGTCGCGAGATTATGAGCGAAATCCAACACAAGCTGGACCTGCTCGCCGACGAGGACAAGCGCGCGGGCGGCCGCAACCGTGAGCTCTTCCTACGGCATACGACACTCAGCGGAGATCAAAGCGTCAATCTGGATGACTCCGCTCTCCGAACCAGCGCCGGGGATCGTGTTTCAGTGAAGGGACAGTCACTGCGTGAGTCTTCAACCATTGACAGCAGTGTTCGTGGAAGCAGTCGCGATGTGCCGCGGCCGACTAGCGCGCGACCGCGCTCCAGCATGTCTAGAGGCGGCGTTGTTGCGTCTCGCGGCCCGAAAGAGTCCATTTTCGAGTTCATCTCCGGGTTGGCGGGTGACGAGACATTCGCGAGCCGCGTATTCTCGCCCGGTTGGACGTCTGAAGCGTGCGAGAAGGCGGCGTTACCCGGCGTTAGCAGCAAGCTCTTTGACTTTGACGCGCTGCTCGACTCTATCAGCTCTCCGGCGAGGCAAACGGGTCCCGTAGCCGCTGCTCCGATCGACTCACCGGTCGAGGCGACACCCGGTCTCGATCCCCTCGACAAAGCGCTCGATGACAACGTGGACGAGCCTGGAGACAGCAACAGCGATCACGAACTAGAGCTGCTACTAGCGGCCAAGCGCGCCGCTCGACGTGAGCAGCAGCAGCAAATCCAAGCAACAGAGCCGCGCCGATCAGCTTCTGCTCGCGATCACGCGCGGGAGGAGCACGTGGACCGATCAGAGCCAGGAAAACGAGGAATGGGCGACAAGAAGCGGAAATCGGCGTCTATCTGGAAATTTGGCGATCGGATGGCAGCCGCCAGCAATGGCGAGGAAGCGGAAGTCGGCGGTGGCAACGCTGGAGACAATGGGGACGACGATGTTGAAGGCAACGAGGACGATGCGTTGATGGACGATCGAGCGTTGCAGGACGAGTGTGAACGCGATACGGGAACACGCGACACTGGTGACCAGGATCAAGAGGACGAGCGCGACGACGACGGGGACAACTTGTCGATTGATCTGTACGTGGAATCCTTGACACCACGAGTCTGATGAAAATGTGTGTCTATGTATGAATCGGTTCTAACGAGCCGAGCTGCCTCGTCTCTGTCTTGTGCATCTGAAGAACCGGCGAGCTGGTGGACCTGGACGAGGGCGACGATGTCGATATCGATCGGGGCGGTGGCGAAGATGACGTGCCTCCCCCGAGTCCAAGCGGCGGTCGCGCCGCGTCCGCACCACAAGAGGCGCCCGATACGACACTCAGCCCTGTGAGGCGCCCAATGCCAGGCAAAGCCCCACAGATCAGCGCCAGTCGAGCTTCCGACTGGGGTCACGCGTCGGCACTGTTGACAAGCTTCGACTTCGGTACGTGAGCTGTCGATGCTTGACGACATCTTGTAGCGCCGACTCACTTGATGGCTTGATGTCTTCCAGGCGACCTGGTACAGTCCGAGGGCGAGGAGGGAGGCAGCCGGACGAAGAAACTGACGAAGCAGGTAGTTCGCGGCCAGCCGAGCGCCGAGTTTGACGCGCCGCTTCTAAACATGTCGAGTGCCATGCTCCCGTCGCCGCCTGACGTGAGCTTCGACTTTGGCGAGCTCACAGGCGGCAGCACGACGACCCACGTGACTGCGTCACCGGTGATCGCGGGCGAGTCGTCAACGTCCAAGCGTCTGCAGCGGCTTCTCGAGTCGACGGAGTGGCGTACGCTGCCAGCTCTTGCCCCCGACGTTGTGGCGGGCAAAGCGTCGCGCGAGGCCGCCAGCCTGCGCCAGTCCGAGGGTCGAGAGCAGGGAAAGCGCCAACCTCTGGCGTCTTCGTCCGCGCCGTCCGTCGCGCCGGTGTCGGTGACGTCCAACTCGATCGAGCTCGTGTATGACCCGGTGATGCGGTGCTACTACGACCCCGTCGCCGACAAGTACTACGCTCTCGCGAAATAAATATATGAATCGAAGTTACCTGCTCGCCCCTTAGCTCGCTCCCCCGCCCTTGTCTTGCCTCTGTGTCGACCGCGTCGCGCCTTTACGGGATGTTCGCCGTCCACCCGCGTCGCCGCTCTATTTGCGATCGAAATGCACTCGGTCGCGGGATCAAAATCACCAGACTCTACTTGTCGTCCGAGCCGAGAAGCAGCGCGCCGACGCTGCGCCGCGTCCGCGACGAGATTGGCGCGGGCTCTTCGGAAATGGTCGAGACGCACTGGCTGCCGCGCTGCCGGCGGTTCGCGAGCTCGCGCACCACATCCTTGATCATGTGCGGCTTGAAGTCCTCCGAGAGCGACGCCCAGAACTCGCGGTTGCCCAGGAGGATCTGGTACGGTCCAAAGTTGACGTTGGCCAGGATCTGCGCCCACATGCTGAACAGCGGCGCGACGATGAAGTCCGCGAAGCCCACCTGCATCTTCTTGAGCACGATCGTGTCGCGGTCCATGAACGGCGACACGGGCAGGCCCAGCTGCTTCTCGAGCTCACCCTGCACGAAGAACTCTTCCACGACGCGCTCTGTCCAGCGCAGCATGAACTCGCGCTCCTTGGCCGGGTTGGACACGTCGCACGTGTGCAGGATCATCTTGAGCAGCAGCTTCTTATCGCCGATGTTCTTGATCGCGAGTTCCTCGTCAGGTGGAGGCAAGATGTTGGTCTTGAAGAGCGCGACGTCCTCAAAATGCTTGGCCATGTCGGTCGCGAGCACCATCTGGATCGTCATCTCGCGCGCGTACTTGAAGTCCTCGGGCGACAGCTTCCCGAGCACGTTCAGGTCCGGGTTCTTCATCACGAGGAACGACTGAGCGACGTGGAAGTTCTCGAGCACGGCGTGGTCGTTGTAACGAAGGGCAATGTCCGAGGCGGTCGAGATGTGGAAGCTGTTGTTGAACCCGTCGTGCTTGAAGTCGTGGATGCCCGCGGACAGCAGCGCAAGCGCGCGGTCCAGAGGCCGCAGGAACGGCTGCAGCTCGGGCTGGATGAGGAAGTAGTAGACCGTCTGGAGCACGTCCGCGGCATGTATTGCGTTGTGATAAGCGTTCGTCGCGACGTACCCGCGCTGGATCTCGAGCAGGAAGCCTGCGAGCACGGTCGGGTCGATCTGCAGCGCGGAGCAGCCCACGTCGCGCAGTAAATGGTACCCTACGTGGCACAGCACGTTCCCACCCGACACATTGTACACGCGGAAGACGTCAAACGCCCAGTTCGACACGTTCTGCAGCAGGTTCTGCAGCTCAAACTCGGATGCCGCGTCGATCGGCGGCAGGAGCTCCTTCATGGTCAGTCCGCGCTTCACTGGGGCTAACGAATTCCGTCCGTTCGCAGCACCAGCGCCAGCAGCAACCGTCGCCGTTCCACCGGATCCTTGGCCGTCACCGCCTTGGCCTGGTTCGCTGCCGCCGTCGTCATCGCTTGTGGCGTGGCCGCCGTCGTCTCCTGCATCGGGCAGCACCTTGCTCGTGTCGTTGTTCTTGAGCAGCTCGCCACGCAGCCAGTTCTGCGTGTCGTCGTCGACCCCCGTGGCGAGCAGCGCCTCGTTCGCGTCGTAGAGCTTGTTGCTCTCGATGGCGTTGATCGCAAACTCGATCTCGTCGCGCAGCGAAGCGCGCAGCGCCGAGTGGAAGCGCAGCTCGTTCAAGACGCGGAGCACATGCTCGACGGGGGACGTGATGGGTCCCTTGTGCACGAACTTCATGGCGCGCGAGCGCTGCTTGACGCGCTCAAACACCACGAGCACGCGCAGCACGCGCAAGATGACGCGCAGGCGCAACACCTTGACGAGGATCAGCGATGTGGTGCCAGTCGCCGCGACGATGCCCAGCACGAAGCTCGCAATGATGACCAGCGCGTCAAACAGCGACCAAATGTTGCGCAGGTACTGGAGCCCGTACGCGAACACCTTGAGCGTGATCTCCAGCAGCAGGATGGAGCCGACCGTGATGTCCGTCACGTCCACGGCCGTCTTGTACTGGGTGAGCGCGTCATCGCCCATGCTGATCTGCGCCAGCACGAACCCGCCGTACGCGAGCACGATGAGCACGAAGAAAACCTCGACGTAGAGCTGCCGCATGAACTCGCCGATCGCGAGTCGCAGGCGCTGCACTGGCCGCAAGTTAGCGACGCTGCCATCGCGCACCTTGGCAAACTCGGTCGTGCCTGCACGTCGCCGTCGATTCGAGAGCGCGTGGGTTGGAGCGCTCCCGTGGTGGTTGCCACTGGAGCGTCCGACGCTGGTGCCTGGCGGGTTGGTCTCCGCAGGCGCGACGGCGCGCGACCGGCGCTCGCCGTACGGGCGCCGCTTTAGCAGGCGCGAGAACCCGTGGCGCTTCGGTCGCGTTCCTCCGGCGCCACCTTTCGTTGCTGCGGATTTGGCGCTAGTGGCGGCCGCAGCGGTGGCGGCGGCGACCGCGAGCGCCGCGGGGCTTGCGGGCACCGCGTTCGCGTCTTCCGTCATGTGGAACGCGCCGCGGGCGGTGGTCTTGGTATGGTTCTCGGCCGAGAAGGACGACGTCGCGGCCGTCTCGTGCTCCTGCTCCTCCTCCGAGTCGGCCTGGTCGCGCTTCCGCCTGCCCCGGCGTCTCCTGCGCCTGCCTGTCGCCGTGGTCCTGGCGCCCCGGAGCGCGCGCGCAAGCGAAGAGATCGTGCCGGTCCGGCGCGGCGTCCTGTTCCTCGGCAAGCGCTGACTCGGTCGCTTGCTCGTGTGCGTCTTCTGCACGCGGCAGTGACGCTCTGGAACCGAGACGAGGGGAGGAAGAAACAAGGGGCCGAGGAACTGACGAATCCAAAAGTAGTTTCTCCGCCTGGCGCGTCCCTGTGCGTGTGCGTGTGTTCTGGTCGCCCGCCGGCCACGTTCGAAGCGACCGAGCTATCAATAACCCGTCGCGTCGCAAGCGGAAACAGCACCACCGGCGCGCGGGCAGGGCACGGGCAGGAAATAGTTGCGTTACTTTTAGCGCCGGCCGCGGGCTCTTGCAATCGCAGTCCGCAGCAGCAAACAGCAGCAACCGCGCGGGGATCGCGCCGCACGTACGTGCAGGCCGGTCGGTCGGTCGGTCGGTCGGTCGGTCGCTGTCGATGCGTCTGCGCCACTGCCGGCCGCGTGCGCACAGAGAGACACACGGCGGTCGGTCGCGCGCACTTTCCACCTCTTTCCCTTTTTTCCTTCTGCGGAATTAATTAAGCACGAAGGGGCGCCAACACTGTTGTACAGTACCATAGTTTGCCCGAATTGTAAAGTTATAAGAAGAAGAAGCGTCTACTGTACTGTAGCACCTGCGACCTCTCCAACAGCATATATGGTAGGTCACAATTCGCTGAAATATGTAAAAAGAAACCGAAAAGAAGCGCCGTCAGTGTACCTGCGCGCTGCTCCGAACTCCATACAATGCGCGAGTCCGCGGCGGGGCAATCGCGTTCGCGCGCCGCCGCCCCGAATGGTTCGCCGCCTCCGAAACGACGCGCGCACATGGCGTTGGGTGCCTCTTCGTGGCGCGGGTTTGCTCCCGCTCGATGAATTGCTGGGCCGGATGGGGATGGAGCGGAGACCGGGTCGGTGGCGGGTCGGAACTCAGAGAAGCGAAGAAGGGGAGATCTGGCTTCGAAAAAAAGGGGGAAAGTGTTGGTCACAGCCTTCTCTGTGTGCGCTCCAGGCCTGTCGGTGCACTGTCATTGGCAGCAGTGCACTGCAGTAGCGCTACCTGTTCGTGGACATAGGACCGGCCCACTGGGCGTGGGGCGTTCGGCGGTCTGCGGCGGCTGCTTCGATTTCCGTCGCGCGCGACCTCAAGAGCGCCTACGACAGTGCTACGTGCGCGCGCAGTAACACGTTGACAGGGCCGTCCAAATCGCTTACCGCTTACAGTCCACAGCTGAGATGTGCTTCAGTTCGCGCGGCTCGCAGCGACATCCATTCTGTACTGTAGAGCGAGCGGATACAGTACCTGTACGGTACGGTGGCCATGGGATCTAAATGTAGACGCGAGGCTCGCGAAAGTCGGAACGACTCACAGCGTGGGACGAGGGCAAAGACTGTCGATGACGCGCGAGACCCCGGGCGACTCGCGCATGTCAAGGGCACGCGCGGGCGAGATCTTTTGACCCACTTGCAGCGCGACGACCGTAGGATTTTGAATGTATTATAGTTTTGCGGATCTCACAGTAATAAGAAAAACATGGCCGGTTGGTTCCCTGTAAGTACAGTATGTACAGTACGGTACACTCAGGCAGCTAAAGGTACCGACCGGGAGTGCGAGGACCAGACGAGGGGTCGTGTTCGAATATACTTGGATGAAGTATGGTTAGCTAGGTCTAGGTCAGCATGACATTCGCTTGTGACGTATGGCGCTCGACATCAACTTGAAACCTACCCCTGGATCTGGCGACCGACTCCTGCAATTTTCGATCCAAACGTTATCATGCCATTTGTATGACGCAGAGTGTACCGTAAAATGAGGCATCCAAAATCGAAACTAAAATTAAACCGATTCCTCCCCAATCAAATCGGGCAAATCTTACTCGTCCTTGAACTTGTGACAAGCGGCGAAAAGACCTAAGAACCGCAGAAAGAAGCGACCGCCAGGGTCATCACGGGTCCACGTGTGCGCGCCGTTCCGCGGTTGTCCGCGCCAGTCTCAACATGGCGCTGTCGCTTCCTTTTCCGCGGCAGCCACACGACGCGCGTTCCAGCGTTGGGCGGCCGCTGTGGGCGCGGCCGTTCGCGCGTAAAGTGTGCCATGGTAATCATCATCGAAATGCGTCTGCTGCCAGTGTCCAGTCGGTCGCGCCAGCTTCCGCCTGCATAAAAACGTCAGAAAACCTTTTTACGGCATTTCGAAGCCTTCTATATTTTTTTATTGAGGAATCCACTATTTTACATAGTGTATCCCTCCCACATTCGGGCAAAACATTACAATTTCCCCACCCAAAACGTCAGAACTTGCACTAAAAGCCGTGCCCGCCCGACCCCGACGTTTGTTGCTGTTTTTTTTTTTTTTTTTTTTTTTTTATTTTTCTTTCTCGGCCGCCACCTCGCGAGCTCGTTTTGACTTGCTTTTTGTATCGGAACGGCCAACGGTGGGGTAAAAAAGCCCACACCGAACCAGAAAACAAGTTACGACAGACCCACTGACGCCCCCGACCGGAGCCCGACTTGCACGAACTTGAAGGGGAGCGAGAGCGAGAGAGAAGAGAGAAAGCCGCAGATCCTTGGCGGAGCAGTCGACCCCCGCGCCTTGCCCGCTGTCTGTCTGTCTGTCCGAGGCCTCCCCCTTTGCGGACGACGCCCGGCGACCGACCGGACGAGCGAGCGACGGGCCGAAGGGTTTACCCAAGCCAAGCCACTCTGACAAGCGACTGAGAGAGCGTCGGCCGAATAAGAAGGCCCTTCGAGGGGGTGAGCAGACCGGTCGGAGAGCTATCTTATCCGCCCGAGAGCAGCGAGCCAAGATCGCGGCCATGCACCGCACGCGCCACGAGTCGCTGGACTTTCTGGGGAATGCGAACGAGGGCGCGGGCCTGCCGCCGCACGAGGAGTGGGCGGCGTTCCTGTCGACGAGCATGACGGCGCTCGCGACGACGGACGACGAGCCCGAGACGGAGTCGCCCAACCGCCAGCGCCACGCGGCGTCGGCGGACGCGTCGCCCTTTGGCAAGTCATTGGCGGTCGACACGTTCGACGGGAACAGCCGCAACAGCCGCGACGCGTTCAACGGCGGGGACGATGTTACCGTGCCGGGCTTCCTGGGCGGGACCGGCGGCGGGAGCGGGACCCGCAAGCCGAGAGGAGGGTCCATGAGCGAGTCGCTCACGTCCTCGACGGGCTCCTCTCCCTCGGGCGTGGCCTGGCGCCCGCTCGGTCGGCGGCTCACGGCCCCGCACATCCAGCCGCCCGTCACGTCCTCGGCCTCGTCGTCGTCGCTGTCGTCGACCGCTTCCATGACGGAGAACCAACTGGAGCACACGCTCGAGGCGGCCGCCGCGGCGACCGCGCCGCCGACGTTCATGCGGCTCGCGAGCAGCCCGGCGCTCAGCACCGGCAGCCACCGGAGCGCGCCGAGACAGCTCAAGCACTCCGCCAGCCTTCGCGACGTCGTGACGTCGTGTCTGTCCTCTTCAGGGTCGTCATTCTACGACTCCTCCTCCTCTTCGTCTTCGGATGACGAGACGGCAGGTCAGGGCGACGCTGGCAAGCCCGCTGGCGATCAATCAGGCGCAACAGGCGAGATCCCGACGCCGGGTGGGTCTGTTCGCCCCGGTATCATCGACGTTGACCCGTCGTACGCCGAGTCGTGCCTGCCGGTGCTGTCGGCGCTGCCCGGCAGCAAGATGGCCGGCGAGGGCGGCGCGCTGAGCCGCTCGAACTCGCTGGCGCACGTCAAGTCGCCCGTGCTGAGCTCCCGCAAGGACTCGGCGACGTGGCAGCTGCAGGATGAAGAGTTCATTACGTCGCCCCGCTTCGGGTCTCTTCGTGGCAACAACCAGCTGGACAGCCCGCCGCCGCCGCCGATGGGCATGTTCGGCCGCTCCAGCGGGTCATTCATGCAAGAGTACGTCAACTTCGGACCGTTCATGTGTTGTTCGTTGCGATGGTGACTAATGCTCTTCCTGGCGGCGAACTGATGTGACTGTAGCGAGTCGAGCAACCAGTTTGAGGACAACTACCGTGGAGGAAGCTCCAGGTATGTGCGCAAGAGCCTTGCATACCTCGTGGTGACGCCTGATATGCTAATTCCGCTGCGTGCCTTACCCTCAAAGAGCGACGAAGGACATGCGCGCGTCCTCGGTGGACTTCACGTTCAGTCGCCCGCAGTTCGACGTGAACCCGCCGCTCCCGCCGCCGCAGGAACCGATGCAGCGTCTTCGCGCTCGCTCGTTCTCGTACTCTGCGGCGTACGGGTCCGCTGCGTTTCAGCCGCCGCCAAACGCGTACGGCAAGCAGTTTGCTCCACTACCGAACCAGCAGCCTCAGATGCACCCGGCGATGCCCCAGGACTTCCCTCCGACGCTGCGAGGCTTCCACAACGGCCCGCGCGGCCCGCCTCCGAGTGCCGGAAACCAGCACATGCCGCAGCACATGAGCCAGGCGCAGCCGCCGCCGTCGGGAGTCCGTCCGCCTCGCGTCAGCATCCCGGCCGACTCGCCGATGCACCAATACCACCAGGTGATTCGTCGTGTATGCCCCATGCCTATGGATGGCGTTCTAAAGTGTCTAACGGTCTTATTGTCACGTCTCCACCAGTTCGGCCCGCCCATGTTGTATCGTCGGTACTCGACGGACGCGTTTGTCGCCCCGCCCTACCGCGACTCGTTCCCGAACGAGCACGAGCCCCAAGGTCGCCAGGGAGGAGGGCACAGCGGCCGAGGCATGCGCTCCTACAGCATGGAGTACGGCAACTTTGCGAGTCGCCCGGTGCGCAGCCAGTCGATGGAAGGCCAGCAGTTGTTCGCGGAGGAACAACCGAGCGTGGGATACCCCCCGTCGCTCAGCCGCAGCAACTCGGCCGGCGTGTCGTTCGACTGGCCCCGCTCGCGCATTGACGGCGCGCCGTCGCCGCCCCTCCCGCCGGACGTGCGTCCTTCCTCCGCCTCTGGCGCCCACTACGCGACGTCGCCTCGGCCGGAGGCGTACTATGACGTCGAGTTCAAGCGCGGCCGCCAAGAAGTGTTTGCTGGCCGCGCGATCTACAACCCGGGCGAATACGTCAAGGTCAGAGCTGCTTATCAAGTGCGTGAAGGAAGGTGTGCATGGCGCTGATGATGTTGTGATGACTGTGCAGGTGGAGGCGGATCGTGGGGAAGACATCGGGCGCATCGTGCAGCGCACGATGGACTTGGCCAAGATCCACGGAGACGTGAGCGATGATGCGGTAGTGGCCCGCCCGAAGCGCCACGACCTCCCGGTCAAGAAGATCATCGGCGTCGCGAGCCAGCGCGAGTGTGAGATGCTCAACGAGCAGGTTCGTGTGTGCTTTTTACGCGGGTTGGTGCGAGTTAGTGGTGGGTGGCTAATACCAGTCGTTGGATGCAGCGCAAAGAGGAGCAGGACGTGTTTGAAGTCTGCAAGAGCAAAGTGCGCCAGCGCCTGCTGCCGATGAACGTCATTGACGCCGAGTACCAGTTTGATCGCCACAAGCTGACGTTCTTCTTCGAAGCCGATCGGTGCGTGGCGCGTCAGTGGTTGCGTTCACAAATCCTCAAACGTGCTGACCCTTTGGTGTGTTGCTCAATCCGTGCTCGTGCCCAGCCGCATCGACTTCCGCGAGCTGGTGCGCGACCTGTTCGCGATCTACAAGACGCGCATTTGGCTGCAGCAGGTGGTGCCGACCGGCAAGAAGACGGGCGGCGAGAGCGACGCCAACTAGCCCGACGACAGCTTCTTGCGGGTCGTCGTTGTGTGTGAGACGTGTGTGTGCGTGCCAAAAAGACTCGGCGGACGAATGAAGCAGCGCCGACAAGGAGACGATGGGCGCAAGCTTGGAAGGGGAGGAGAGTCGGGCGCCGAGCGGACGCCACGAGGCGAGAGCTTCCCGGGGGCGGAACTCGGGAGAGGGCTCGCGCGTCGCTGCTCCCCCTCCTTCCACTTTAGATGGGCACCTTTATAGACTGATGGCAGAAAAGCGAATGCAGAGACTCGTAGACAAAAGTCGGCGTCGCGTGCGCGCCCATTTTGGTATAGAATACATTTTTTCTTTCGAGATAGAGGACGGACTCGAGGCCTGTAAAACGAAATGGAGACAACCCGGAACGACTCGCGACACGATAACGGCGAGCGCTGTACCTTGAGATGAAGCGGACCCAGCAAGCCAGTCGCTTCATCGACAGTTCCATTCTAGTGAGGCTATGGTTTCTTTTTCGTCGTCGGGAGGCTCAAGGTGTGGGTGGTGGATACACATATCTCGCACTTGTGCGTGTCCGTCTGTCGCAAAGCCACGGGGTCGTCCATGGAAATCCGAGCTCTCAGCGAGTTTGTGGTCCATCCCTTACCGTCTTCTCAGCAACTGCCACACGTGGGGCCCTCGTTCAGAGAAGCCGCGTACGTGGACTCGCCTTTAGAAAGCATCGCAACATGGCAAGGACGTGAAACAACAGCGGAATACGGTACACTTCAAGAGTCAGCACTTCAACTTGAAGTTGCTCCTGCAAGTCCGGCGCGACTCAACTCTTGTCGACCAATCGTTCGGCAAGTCCGACGTGAACAAGTGAACAAGTCGCTCGAGCTCCCATGTCGAAAGTATCTTTGAGCGTGTGAGTTAGTTGCTCCCCACCACCTAACGAGCCGCCCACGTTCTTATTTCCGTTAGTCGCATTACTCACGCGTCGCACTGACAAGCCGAGGCGCCCCAGGAGCTCCAAAGGATCAAATAAGAAGTGAGGAGAACAGGTCCACAAAGAGCGCCGACAGGCCGCGACGCTTCCAAGAAGTGGAAAAGTGGCAGGCAGGGCGAATTGATGAAGCTTTGGCGCGCTAACTATAGCGTGCGCCTGGCTTGTTTCCTTCCTATGGGGCTTGATCCACGCCGTTTCGGGCCTCGGAGCGGCGCCGGCCGTTGGTTCTCATCCACCGCGTCGTTTCGCGCCCTTCCGAGCTGCTGCCGCTACCTCCTCCGTGCTCGTTCTTTCCACCCGCACACATGGAGCAACGGCCATCGCTCGCAGAGACGCCCGCGTCCTTTCCTCCGCGCCAGCAGTGTGAAGGGACTTTCCGAGTAGAGCGGATACTTTCTCTCGCGTTTCCACACCACACGCGGCGCTCATCTCGTTCGAGGTGGTCGGGACGGTCGAGGAGAAGGAGCGGGGTGCCATTCTTCAGCGCGGTAACTGTGTGAAACCCCGTTGCGGGTCGCACTGACAAGCGATCGAGCCATGCGCTGGGTGTCCATGTATGACGCCGCCGACAGAGAGGCGAACGACGAGGCTGACTCTCGCGACGAAAACCGCGAGGCGCCGTTGACGGTGGAGGATGACGCGGCGGCTCCACCAGTGTCCACAGCGAGGGGTGACACGACCGAGGGCGTCGGCCAGGGCAGTTACGTGGCGTCCTTCACCATGACGCGCGACCAGGTCGCCACAGGCGTCGAGGCGGCGCGCGCGATGCTTCTGCAACTCCTGAGCGAGTGCTCGTGGCGTCCGACCGACTACAAGAGCGATAGACCCGTGCTTACCTGGCGTCGCGTGAAGACCGGCAAGTACACGGCGCGTGTATGGGAGAAAGGAGGCACCGGCAAGCTGAAGCGCGCGCTGCGCAAGTTGCCGCCGCCCAAGCCATCGACAACTGCCACCCAGCAGGTGGCAGACACGTCTACAGCCTCAGGGTCCGCCACCAGCGCGAGTGCGACTGCACTGACAGGCAGCGAGCCGGAGCCGAGCGAGCCGGACAGCCGCGTGGTGTATTCCGTGCGCAGCAGCGTGATGGTCGACGCGCCGCTTGACGCGGTGCTTAAGACGCTCGACGCGTCTGTGCTGACGGCGCACCGGTCGTTCACCAAGATCATCTACGGCGACGTCGTGTCCGGGGCATCCGTGCTGAGCCACCACGGCCAGTGCCGTTCGGCTCTGCATGGCGACGCAGACGCTTCTGCCGCCGAGTCCTTGGCTGTGCGCTGGCTCGTGTGCAGGTGCAACAGCCCCATGGTCTCGGACTGCGACCTGTGCCTCCAGGAGTACACGCGGCGCCACTCAATCGACGAGCTCACCGCCAACAGCGCCGTCTACAACAACAACAACTGCGATAGCGACGACAGTGGCCATGATGGAGAGCAGATCGAGCGCGCTCGGGACGGGCTGCACTTGGAGACGGAGATCCCAGCGGCGTACAAGCTCTTCCACTCGGTGGAGACGCGCTTCTGTCCCGAGCTGCTCGAGTCGCAGCGGCTCGTGCGGTGCCGAGTGCCTCTCAGCGGCTTCCTCTTGTACCCGACAGACAGCAGCGAGCGCACGGACGTGGTCTTCTTCATGTCCTTAGCACAGGAGCGCACGGACCGGCAGTTCCGCGCGCTCCAGAGCGTGGCGCTCGAGATGGCGTGGCGGGTCGAGCGGCTGCGGAACGCGGTCGACGCGTACCGGATGAGTCTGCGGCTGGACGCGCTGCGCTCTTCGCGCTGGGTGGACGACTCGGCGCGCCCCGAGTGCGCAATGTGCGCGCGCCGCTTCCACCAGCTCTCGCGGCGCAGACACCACTGCCGGCTGTGCGGCGAGGTCATTTGCCGCGACTGCTCCGTGCACAAGGACGCCGACCTGCCCACGATCGGCCCGACGGTGCTGCGCATCTGCAGGCAGTGCGACGCGTCGACCGACGGCATCCAACTGCAGACGCTGCAGTCGTCGCCCCCGCCCTCGTCCGTCGCGGCCATCGACGGCAGCGCTAGCAGTAGCAGCAACGCAAGCAACCAGAGCAATCGTCAGGCGGCTCGGAGCAGGAGGAGCAACCGGATGAGCCGGAGGAGAGCTACAAGCATCGACATCACCACCACGACACTGATTCCATCGGCGCAGGTGACGCCAACCATCGCGGCAAGCACTTTTAAGTCGACGAAGCGAGACGAGGAGAAGCGCGGCTTGAAGCCGGCTACTCCGTCATCGCTCCAGAGCAGGAGGCGGTTCTCCACCGCTGTGGACACGGCGATGGGCGATGCCGACGGCGTTTCGCAAGCGTTTAGCTGCCCCAAGCCGGCGCCCAACCAGCGGTCATTCAAGTGGGGCGCTCCCAGCAGCGAAAGCGGCGGGCGGTTGGCGGCGAAGGCCGTTGCGACGACGCCAACGATGAAGTCGCACGCGTATCCGGCGCCGGCGCCTGGGATCTGGCGCGCAGTCGGCGGCACGTCGTCTCGCTGGACTGGCACTAGCAACAACAACAACAACAGCAGCACCACCGCGAGTGACACTCAGCACGCCCCAGGCAGCACGCACCGCGTGGATACGCGCACCAAGGCGCTTTCGAGCGCGTCGCCGACTGCTCGAAGCCCAATGCAGCGGTGGCAGCGGCACTCGGTCGACGAAACCGGCGGGAAGCTGCCGAGACGAGTGCTTGATGCGTCCGTGGCGCCTCCAGGGAGCCCAAACCAGCACGCGGAGACTCCCTCTTGCGCGCATCCGTTGATCCCACGCGGCATCTCCAAGATCCACGAAGTGCAAGACGTCCTGGTCGAGTTGTGTGCACAGGCGGCGACGCTATGTGGCACCAAGTTCGCGGCGCTATCTCTGTTTCGCGATCGGTCCGTCACTTCAGCCGGATCGTCCGCTTCATTGCGAGCAGCTAAGCCTTCCCAGCATCCAGAGGACGACAGCAGCAGCGCGATCAGTTGTGCCAGCAACGGCAAGGACTTGGCGGCGGGGATGGAGCACTTCCTGAAGGTGCGCGGCAGCCACAAGCTCATGAACGTGGCGCCCAACCTCAAGTCGTGCGAGCCCTTGCTGACGCTGCGTCGGTCGGTCGCGACGCGCAACGCGGCATCGTCGCGGCTCGACTTCGATTTCAAGCAGCTGTCCATCGTCGCCGGGCCGCAGCAAGCGCGCTTCTACGCCGGCGTCCTGCTCGTCGACAGTCGCAGCCAGTGGCTCGGCGCTCTCGCCGTTTTCGACTCGCGAGTGCACACTAATGGCGCCAATGAGCGCGACGACGACGAGCTTCAGGCGATGCTGAGGGGCATGGAGAAGCTCGCGGGCGCGGCGGTGGCGTCCATCAGGGAGCGCGAGAAGGAGTTGGCGCTTCAGCAGTTCCTACGGTCACCGCTGATCGAAACGCGCAACTCGGAGCCTGGGAACCAACCGCTGGGCCGCCGAGACGAACTGCGTCGACGCACCAACTACCGAGGCGACGTGATTGCCGAGAGTGAGGTCGAAGAGACTGAGGAGGTGCGGCGCCAGGAGCACGCAGGCGGCGTCGGTTCCTCGCCGTCGTCGTCGGCGACCGCGAGTCCGCAGCGCGCGCGCGAGTTCTACCGCAGCAAAATGCGCGAGCTGGTGCTGCAGGCACAGGAGACGCAGGCGCAGACGCTCGAGAACTCGGTGGCCATGAAGCGCGATGGCCTCATCACGTGATCGGGCGTGCCGCCTGTCAGTATTTAACCCCATCGAGGCGTCGAGCAAAAGGGGCGCTAGTCTGTTATTGGGTCTGATCATTCATGGGAAGTCAAAGGCTAGAACTAGTGAGAGAAGGAGAATGAGAATCACTATCAAGGCGCCAGCTTCACACCTTTGCTCGCCGCTAGTTGCTCGCCTTGGCCTCCTCGCTCGCAGCCGGGGGCGGGCCGGCAGGAAGCGGCGGCTTGGCTCCGGGCGGGAGCGGGGGCGGCTTGGGTTTGGAAGACGGCGGGGGCGGCGGCGGCGGTTGCCGACGCGACTGCTTGCCGTCCTTGCCCTCTCCTCCTCCGTGGCGCTTGCCGCCCGCCTTGCCCTGGCCGTTGCCGCCGAGCATCTTGTGCGCGACGGGGTCGTTCTTGCCAAAGTACCGGTCCTTGATGTTCTGCTTGGCGAGCGGGTCGCTCTTGTCGCGCGGCATCTCGTGCAGGTAGGGGCACGTCTCGCCGCGGTTGCACTCACCGCGCGCGAAGAAGGAGCACAGGTGCGGCCGGTTGCGCTTGTAGTACGGTTCCTTGCGCGCGAGCTGCAGCAGCGCGCTGCTGTGGCTGGCCACCTTGCCGTACGCAGACACGGCGCCCTCCTGCTCGAGCATGCGCGCGTGCTGCTGCGCGAACCACTCGCGGTTGGCGTCGCTCTCAGGCACGTCGACGACCGCGCCCGACGCCTCGCCCCCCGGCACGAGCGTGCCGCCCTCCCCCGCCTCGCGCGCCAGGAACGTGTCGCGCACCTGCACGGGCAGGTTGTACTGCAGGTCGAGCACACAGGTCTGGCAGACGTTCTTCATGCGCGCGCAGGTCTGGCAGATCTCCGTCTTCTTGTAGCGCGCGCGCTTGCCCGGCTTCCAGCGGAAGACCGTGAACGGGCGCGTGCAGATCTTGCAGGCGCTGCCGTACGCCTCCTTCATCATGCGCACGTACGGGTTGTCGCCCAGACAGGTCTCGCACAGCTGCGGGAACTCGTCCGACTCCCACGCCGCCTTTGTCGCGTCCGCCTTGATGGCGAACCCGCGCTCCCCCATTGCTGTTAAGCTTAGCGTTGTCTTTAGCCAATGAGCGTGGCGTGCCTCTCCGCCTTTTGGGCCCCCTTCGCAAGAGGACACTATTACAAAATAGAAGCGCGTATTACGCACCCTCCACATCGGGAAACATCGTCCACTAATGAAATAGAATACCCCACCACAAACGTCTACCGTGAGACCTGCAATAGAGCGCGAATTCGTATGCGAACTTAGTGAAAAGAGCCGAACTTTGCTCGGCATGATGAGGCAATCCGGGCGCGATTGCGCTTTGCAGGCGGGCCATTTCCGCAATTGATGGGTGAGCGAGGAAGCGCTGCGTGCTAGGGTCTGATTGACACAGTAGTGATCAGGCGAGCGGACGGGCGGAGCGATGAGCGGTGCGGTGCTGCGCAGGAGCGGGGTGGCGCGGCTGGCGGAGCGCCGGCTGATGCAGCTGCGCGGCGCGGACGCGGACAAGTTCGTGCAGGCGATCCTCACGAACGACATGCGGCAGGTCGCGCGGCCGGGAGACGCCTTGTACGGCGCCTTCCTGACGACCAAGGGCCGCGTGGTCGGCGACTGCAACATCGTCAAAGTCGCGGTACGTGTGCTGGCTACTCTAGAGACCATTTTGTCGCATTGACCCGGTCTGTTACTTACCGTGCTCGTGATGCAGGAGGAGACGCTGTTGGTCGACTACGACGCGCGGGTCAAGGAGGAGCTGCTCAAGCACTGGAAGCGCTACAAGCTGCGCATGAAAGTCGCGATGGAGGACAAGAGCGAGGCATTCAGCACGTTCGCTGCCTTCCCTGCCAAGGTGGACGGCGTCAGTTGGAGCGCCGCTCAGGTGTCGAGCGGCGTCGACGCTCTCCGGGAGCTGAACCCGATCGCCGATGCGCAGGACGGCGTCATCGTTGAGGACCCTCGCGGCGCGGCCTTTGGAGCGCGCGCGTACCTGCCGTCCGACGCGAAACGTGAGCTGTTTATGGCCTAACGTGTCGGTACGAATGGCACCGATTGAACTGACAGACCGTGTGCGTGAGCAGTGAACATTCCAGAACACTACGAGGAGCTGGATGAGTCAGCGTACACGGACCACCGCATCATGCTGGGAGTTGCAGAAGGGTACGAACGCGCATCACTGTTGCCTACTGCAGTTTCTTGTGGGTTCTAATGTCGTGTCCAACGACTCAAGGAACGAGCTGGGCGACGGGATCCCGCTCGAGAGCAACCTGGAACTGCTTCACGGCGTCTCGTTCCGCAAGGGCTGCTACGTCGGGCAGGAGCTCACCGCGCGCACGCAGTTCAAGGGCAACGTCCGCAAGCGTTTCGTGCCCGTGGCGCTCGTGCCGTCCAGCAACCAAGACGTGGTCAAGGCGCTGAGCGAGCTCGCCTTCCAGCGCTTTGACGCGCCAGCCCACGAGCCGCTTCGTCAGTACCTTGTTGAAGCTGCGAGCTGGGAGGCTGAGGCCCCTGTTGCAGGCGACAAGATCGTCAAGACGGGCTCCACCAAGGCCGTCGGCACCATCCTGAACGTCGCCAAAGGTGCGTTTGCCCGTGGATTTCCGTGCTGAAGCTACTCGTCGGCTCGTTCTGTTGATGTCGACGCACTGACGTGTTGATCACTCGACTTGCAGATGTGAACGCGGCCGTGGCGATGATGCGCCTGGAGCACTTGCTGCCCGGCGAGAGTGGGGAAGCGCCCCTAATGAGCTTCTCGACGCTCGATGGGCGCTTCCAGGCCGTCCCGTACCAGCCCGTGTGGTGGCCCGAGCTCGACGCCAAGACGGGGAAGATGCTGCTCTAAAACGGCACGTCAACGCTGTTTGTCAGCCGTCGATACCGTAATAAAACGATGCAACTTGGCTATATATGTAATTGTGATTTGGTTTGTCTGCCATATTTGAAAGCAACGTTTCTCGATGTGCCCGTTAAGTTCGCACACTTTTCATTCTTGGACTTCGTTCCTCCCGTTGAAGATGGCCGACAACGAGCAGCTCGAGCGCGAGAAGTCCCAGCTCCGCGATACGATTGCAGCGCTCTCGTCCGCGGCGCTAAAGGTACGGTATTACCATGCGAAAGCGGATGTCGCGCGCTCCACTGACAGCTTTCTTGCGACGCACAGAGCCACATGCTGGCGGCGCTAGACGCGTTTCAAGCCCCGACAGCGGCGAGAGGCGCCCAAGACGTTTCCATGGCGCAGGCGGAAGATGAGATCACCACGCTGCTGCGGCAGAAGGACGTGCGCGTCCAGCGACCCAGAGACGCGCTCTTTACGGCGGTGCACGCGCTGATCCTGGAAGCAGGTAGAGGGAATAGATGGGCGAGGCGACGAAGGCGCACGGCTGTACCCACGTGTTTCACGTTGTGTTGTCAACACTTGCGCATTGTTACTGCTGGGGATTCGTGCAGGGTTCGAGTCGACACCGGGCACGAAGGAGGTGTTCGCGCTGCCCAGCGACTGGGACGTCAACAGCGCCAACGGACTGATCAACGCGCGGTACACGCACCCGAACGACGTCAAGATCCCGTTCTCCTTGCAGGTTCGGGTCTTCGCAGGCAACGGCTTACAGCTACTTGATATGTGAATGCTGATAGAGGGCCGATGTTGACTTCGTGCCTTGGGCGTGCAGGGGCTGTTCGTGGGCAACAAGTTTGAGGTGTACATCTCGGACGACAAGAACCACTCGAGTTCCATCGAGCTCAGGTACGGATACATCTGGTCCACACGAGCGTTGTCGGCATTCAAGTGGACCAAGACTCAGGGTTCAATTCGTTATATAGCACGGACACGCATGTCAAGAGTACGACCACCGAGAACACCCTGGCAGTCGATGCGCTGCAGAATCTGTCGGAGCTCCGTGCGCGATTCAAGCCGTTCATTGAGGGCTTGAAGCCGGCGAAGAAGCCCGAGCCGGCGACGGCTGATCGCGGATTGCCCAGCTTCCACCCTCTTGGTCCAGACAGAGCCCCGCCAGCGCAGGGATCGCCGCCCCCGTTCGCAATCCCGTCGGTACGTCACTCATGGCCACTGAGTTCGCCTGCCCTGCTGAATGCGCTGTATTTCTAACACGCCCCCACTATTCCTCGTTCTTTGTCAGGTTGGCGGTGGCGACGTGTTCCCTCCAGCGATCGGAGGCGGCTCCTCGGGCATGTTGGTTGGCCCGGACCACGCGCTCTTCGGCCGTCACCGAGACCCAAGCGCTGGTCCCGTGCCCGGCGCTCGCTTCGACCCGTTCGGGCCACCTATTGATCCAATTGGCTTCGGCCCACCGCGTCCCCCATTCGGCGGTCCGTCGCCCAATCTCCCCTTTAGCGACCCCAACCCGGACCACCTGCGCATGCCGCGCGAGGACGACATGGACCCCGGCTTCGGCTTTGGCGGCCGCGGCGGGCGGCGAGGCGGCGGCCCGTTCTCGCGCCCGTTTGGCTCGGACCACTCGTTCTTTTGAGCGGCGAGAAGACAGAGCAGCCCGTGCTGTTGTTACCCATGAAGCAGCGTCCGCTTTGACGCAGAGTCGGTCGGTGGCCAACGTTAGCACCGCAAGTTGAAGAGATCAAGCAAGACTAACCATTACGTACTGTTTTGTGTTATCGATGGCATTGCTCGCCAAGTGTGTTGCCGTCCAAATGGTCATCCACGGTACGACTTCACTATTTGACCACTAAAACAGAGCGCCACAAGCTCAAAAATGGCGGCGGCGATCTCGGAGGCGCTCGCGGTCGTTCGCGATGCTGAGAAGCGCAACGACGACGAGCGGATCGCGAGACTCGATGAGGTGACGGATCAGGTCGGCGACGCGGAAGTGGCGCAGGCGGTTGTGGACGAGCAGGTGTGGTTTCCAGCAGCAAATGGCGAGCAGCTTGGTCCATGTTCTTGACAGTCCTCTCTGACATGGTTCAAATTAGCTGCTCGCGTATCTGCTGGGCGACTGGGACGCTCCAGTTGAGGACGATGGTGGCGTGACGCGCGCGACGAGGAGCGAACTACAGGTCGTCAAGTGGCAGGCCGTGGCTCGGATCATCCCGGTTGTCCCTCTGGATGCGGAGACACTGGCGTCGCTGCTTGAAGCCATGCTAAAGGACCGGTTCGCGAGCTTCGAGGTGCTGGCGGAGATGGCCAAGGCCGCGTTGGCTGCGGCCAGAGCTGTCAAGCCCTCTGGGGTCCTGCTGACAACAACGACCGGTGACAATGAGGGCTTCCTCGACCTGTTCAAGCAGCAGTACGTGACGCTGACAGACGCGACCGCCCGCCGCGACATCGTGGACGCAGTGTGCGGGGCCGTGAGCTCCAAGGAAGACGCCAAGCGCGTTCTGCGGTCGCAGGTGCTGCGCAGTGTCGTTCGAGTCGCTGTCGATGGCCGAGTCGTGCCCGACGCCCCTGGGAACAACAGTGAGGCGGAGCTACCGCTTGTTTTCAACGCTGTGCGGCTACTGCGTCGCATCGTTGTCCATATGTGCGACGCTACAGACGACGTCAGTAGAGCGGAAGAGCATGTCGCGGTGCGGTTATTGTGTGAGTTGGTCGTGCGTCTGATGCTCAGCCGCGTCACGCTCGCGTTTGAAGAAGCTGCGCGCATGCTGCAGACGCTTGTCGAGACCCCAGCGTGTCGCGCCGAGATCATTCAGTGCGTCCATCTCCGCGGGGCGCTAACGAAGGCGCGTCGCTTCGCTGAGCTGAAGCCCAGCAGCCTCGCGAGCGATCCGTACCTGGTGATGCTCTGTGAGCAGCAGCACGAGCAGTTGTGCCCGGAGATCGACGAGCTGGAGCGCAAGCGCGGCGTTAGCCTCGCCGGGCTCCCCACTGAGGTTGATGCTATCGGCCGTAAACCACTAGATGAGGACTCTGCACTGCAAGAGGCCGCACGGTGCAAAGAGCGCGGCAACTGGTTCTTCCGACGCGGGGACTTCCCGACAGCACGCGCGTTCTATCGCCACGCGGTGCTGGCGTTGCGTGTCACGCAGCAGCGGGAAGAGCAGCGGCTCGAGGCGCTGTCTAAGGCCGAGAAGCTCGCCAAGTGCAGCGTCGGAGCCAGCGTTCAGGTCCGAAGGGTCGGTGGCCGAGGCTACAGTGCGCGTATGTCCGAGTGGCGGAATGCCATGGTCGCCGACGTGGAAGACGATGCGCATATCGAAGTCCTCTACGACGACCACGCGGACGCGAAGGACCAAGGCGAAGACGGGCAAGACGAAGACGAAGACGAAGAGGAAGAAGAAGTCGTGTCGCTGGATCGCATTCGCCTCCGAATGAACACCAAGACACTGGACGCGTTCGCCAATTTCCAAGTGGACTGCTTCATGAACATGGGCAAGGCGGCGTCGGGCATGTACGACCACGAGCGCGCCGTCGAGGAATTCTCGAGCGCGCTCGAGCTCGATGGCAGCCACGCCGGCGCGCTGTACTACCGCGGCGTGTCGTTCATGGCGCTCCACGACCTGAAGCGAGCCCAGCAGGACCTGTGGAGCGCCAACCAGCAGTGCCGCAAGCTGCTCAAGTCAAGCTCGTCGCTCGCTACCGAGCAAAAAGACGAGGACGAGTACCAGCGGCTGCTGAAGGCGACCAAGGCGCTGCAGTGCCAGGTCGCGGGCGCGTACAAGCGGCTGCAGCAGCTGCACGCGAGCAAGAAAAAGATGGACAAGAAGATCGTCAAGGAGATGATGCGGTACCTGTCCACCATCCCCAGCTTGCAGGGCGACCAGTGAAGATAACGAGCTCGTAATTCATTTCGTGCTGGCGGAGTTGGCTTGAGGTGTTGAAAGTCGGGTTCCTGTCTCTATGCAGGTTAAGAGTTGTGTGATCGCGACCAGGTCAGGCCGGCCCGACGCGGATGCCCTTGTGCATCTGCTCGTACTCGCACGTCTCGAGCAGGATGCGCTGCGCCTTGGGGTGCTCGATGAACGCCTGCAGCTCCTCGATCGCGCGCTCCACGTGGCCCTCGCGGCTGTCCTGGTGCGCAAAGTGCTCGGCGATGTGCTGGTACCGCCGCGTGATCTCCGTCATCTGCTCTCCGCCCAACAAAGGTATGCGTTAGCGACTCAACCTCAGACTTCATCTGTAGACACGGCAGCAGACTTACCCGCGCCTTGGACGGCGTCCGAAAGAAGGCGGCCTTCTGCTCCTCAATGTCGGCGAACGCGCGAGCGAGCGGGTCTACCGCCGCTGGTTCGTGCCTATTGCTCGCGTCCGCGTCGTCTTCGCCGCGCAAGAAGCGCGACATGGAGCTCGCGTACTTGCCCAGCCGGTTGATAAACTTGCTCGACACCTGTCAGCAACAACAACAGCAACAACGACCGAAAGGGTACGGTTAGAGCTGCTGGTCGATCACAGCCCCGCTTGCTCGTCCAAGCCTGCCTACCTCCTTCGCCTTCTCCGTCTGCTCTGTCGACAGGAACGGCAGCAGCTGCGACAGGGTCGAGCCGCCGCTGTTGTCGCTGCTGGCGTCGTCCCGCCCGCGCTTGACGCCCGAGCTGGACGCCGCGACCATGCGCCGGATGTCGGCGAGGATCGCGTCCGTGTGCACGGTCAGGAACGTGCGGCACGGCAGTCGGTGGTCCTTGAAGAAGAGCGTGAGCGACTTGCCGCGCTGCGGTGTGATGCGCGCCACGTCTCGCAGCGCGATCAGGTCCACGACGTACACGAACGGGTCGTCGGCCGACGCGGCGAGCGACTCAGGCACGAGCAGCGCAATGTTGTTCGACTGCAACAGCATGGGCGCGGCCACGAGCGAGCTCGTCGCCGGGTCCACCTCCTGCGTCGGGTACACCGTGCCGTGCACGTCGCGCCGGCGCATGCGCATCTGCGGCTTCTTGGGCGACTTGGCGCCGTTGAGACTCGCGTCCGCTCGCGCCGCGGCCGTCGGCTGCGGGTCGCTCTGCTGCACGAGCGCGAAGAACTGCTCGAGGATCATGGGTAGCGTGTTGGATGGGCTCCAGCGCTCGAGCAGCGGCAGTCGCAGCAGCCACCGGCGCCCCGACGTCTGCGGCGTGAGGATGAAGCTTTCTTCTTCACCGTCATCGTCGTCATCGTCGTCGAAGTCGGGCGCCGCGAGCCGCGGCTTCTCGCGCACGAGTATGTCCTGCGGCAGGTACAGCCCGCCGACGCGCACCTCGACGGTGGGCGCCAGGAACGGGAACTGCGTGTCGCCCCGCGCCACCTTGCGCGCCGAGAACGGCATGGAGACCACGAGCACGGTCAAGGGCACGAGCGCGAGCGCGTCCGAGCCCTCGGGCAGCGGCACGAAGCAGTGGAACTCGCCCGAGCAGCGCCCCGCCGCCTCGTCGATGCGCACGCTGCGCAGCGAGATGCCCGGCGGCAGCGGCGGCCGCTGGTCGCCCGAAGAACCAGCAGCAGAAGAAGACGCAGGCCGACACTTGTCCAGCTCGCGGCGCACGCGGCTGCTCCAGATCGCGCGCTGCCGCTGCTCCGCTGACGACGAGGAGGAGGCGGACGCGGGAGGAGACGCCATGGCGCTGTCGCCGTCGCGGTCGACGCCTCTCGCCGCCATGAACTCGATCGACCGGGAGGAGATTCGATGCGCTCGTCGGTAGTGGGAATGGAAATGTTCGGTTGCTTCTTGCGTTCTCTCACGCTGGAGTCATGCCATTGGTTAAAACCCTGTTTCATTTATGATTTACAGCGAATTGAGGAGTAGATAGTGTATATTGGAGTATTCGGATTGGTGGAAAATATGCGAATACATGGATTAAAAGAGATCAGATCGCGTGACGTGCCGGCGATTGACACTGACGGGACCTGTTGATGCACGTCGAGGTGTCGACCGCGTGCTTCCGATGCTGGCGCCGGTCCGTGGATTCCGCTTGTCGCAACGAGCGTACTGAATTGTGAAGGATGAGGTATTGATGCACGGTAGGCGAACGACAACGCCTCGTGACTTGGATCGCGAATGACATCATGCTGGTCGCCAAGCTTCAGCGTCAGAGCATCTCAGTCAGCTCTAACTCCTCAATGCGACAACACACGGTGACCACCTCGAAGCATTCAAGAAACAGCGACCCGCCGTCTATTCCAACACCAGTCCTGGCCGCTCCTTGCTTGTCCCGCTGCCCGAGTGGCCCCGGGCGTGCCGCCATCCCCGTAGCGAGACGCGCCACTGACTCGGTGTGTTGCTCCTGCTCTTGTCTGTGCCTGTTTACTGATCTGCTCGCGTCCACATCCGCCACCTGTGTTCGCTCTAGTCGAGGCCCTTGAAGAGCACCGTCTTGTCTTTCCGTACGTGGTCGATCTCGTCCACGATCGACTTGAGGATCTCCTCCTTGTCGTCCATGTTGATGCGGCCGTTGTTGAGCAGCGACAGCTTCATGATCTCGAGCGCCTCGCGGTCCGGGTGGTCGGCGGGGATCTGCACGCCGATCTCAGGCAGCTTGACGTCCTTGATGGACGAGTAGCCCGAGCGGCGGAAGACCTCCTGCAGCACCAGCTTCTGCTTGTCGGCGCTCAGCGTCTCGCCCGACACGTTGAGCAGGTCCGTGAACAGCTCGTTGGACGTCGCCGGCCACGACTTGTCCTCCATCATGGCCTCGGGCTCCTCCCACACGAACTCGCTGCCGTCGTACAGGTCCGGGTTGAACTCGCGGTAGCCGCGCGAGCCCGTCTTCTCCTCGTACAGCTTGTACGGGTCGTACAGGTCGCCCGACTCGCCGTCCTGCTGCTTCTTGCTCGACGAAGAGAACGCCGCCACGCAGCGTGCGGCCGGCGCCACCACCGCCTTGGCCGACACGCGCGCCGCCGCCTTCTGCACCGCCACCTTTGCCAGCATCGACGCCATTCTCGTTACCCTACAACGCGAGTCGCTTGTCTAGTGGCGGGCGGGCAAACAAGGGGCCGCCACTCGCCACACACACGCCCAGGAGATCAATTGGTGTGGTGCACACTAAGTATGGGTGACAAGCGGACGCACCCCCCAGCAAGTTGACTGAGGCTCGTCCACTTACAAAAACGTATATGTTTGGGAATATTGGGAGTGTATAATAGTGGACGGGTGGACGCTGGCGTTGAAGCGTCGTCCACAGCTGTAGACGACAAGCTACTTATGGGAAGAGATGTGGAGCGCAGGGGCGACGGCAAGGCGCAGTGCACTGACGGACCAGCAGCGCGTGCTCTTCCTAGTCGCTGACAGCACCGAGAGAACCAAAAGACAGCTCGTTCGGGCGCTGAAGGGCGGACAGTGCAGGGGAATCGCGCTGCCGGACATGGCGGACGTGTCGGCGCTGCGACTGGTGCGGAACGCGCTGGAAACCGTGTACGCGGGTGAAAAAGCGATCGCCAGGAAACAGTTTGCGATTGTGGCGACGACCCCAGCGGCGTGTGGAGCGGAGACGCTGCACCATTTGGTGGAGAATGCGCTGGCGACGATGCGCACGGGGCAGATCGACGTGCTGCTCCTGGATGCCAGGACGTTGTCGCTGCCACCGACGCAGGCGCGCTCTTTGTTTGCGAGGAAGCGGGTGCTACTTGAGTACTGGGCACAAATGCTGCTGCTCCGAGAGGCAGGGATGGTCCAGCACGTCGGAGTGAGCGACTTCAGCATCCAAGACGTCGAGCTGCTCGTGTCGTCTCACCCGACCGATGCGCCAGCCGTGCTCGCTGTTAACGCCGGGATCTCACAGGCAACGACCAGCGCTAGCCAGCACATTGCTGCCACCACACTCAGCACGTACGTTGCGTTCGCGCACGGGGGCGGGATGGATGTGCTGGTGCAGTCTGCGTTCTCGCAGCTGGACGATCTGCCGCTGGCGCAGCGAGAACGCTGGGAGCAGGCGTGGGTGGGCATCACGCAACGACATGCGACCTCGACCTTCCAGCATCTCGTGACCCACGAGCTGGACAAGTGCTCCGAGTTTCACGTCGAGACGTCCGCCATCAAGCGTCACGATACCGAGATCACTGAACAAGACGGAGACGAAGATGGCTCGCACCCGCTTGGCTCGGCTCTGCTTGTCGTGCTGCGCTACTTTCTTCAGCGCGGGATGGCCGTGATCCCTATGCTACACAACGTTGAGCCAGAGGAGAACAACGGAGGCGACGACGTCGCGGACATGGTCTTCCGCGACGCGATTCACCCGTTCGCTGGCTTGCACCCGGCGTTCTCGCCGCACAAAGTCTTCTCGAGTATCTTGACCGATGACGAGCTGAACGCCGTCGAGCGCGCGCTATCGTTTACCGTGCTGGGTCAGCAAGCTGGTCAAAGTGAAGACGGTCAAGCGCTTTCGTGATGAGAGCAGAGCGACAAGAGCATCCATCAATTAATTCGACCAGACAACCTGCTTCATTGACATACAACACACCTTGTCGGGGTCACGCTTTCCGGGTGAGCTTGTCTAACCGCTGTTGCTCGCGAGCCTTGACCTGCTCGCGATAGTACGACACCAGGAACTGGTTGCTGTGCAGGAAGCTCCGGAAGGTCTCGCCGCCGATCTCCACGACCGCCGTCGGCTGCGTGCACCGCACGCTCGAGTGGCGCGTGATGATCTTGAAATCCTGCGTCTGGCCAGAGACACCCAGCGGAAAGTAGTCGCCAGCGTGCAGCTCCTCGACCACGACCTCACCGTTCTGCTTGAGCACCTCGACCTGTCCGTCCAGCAAGATGAAGAACGAGTCGCACACCTCGCCTTCCTTGTAGATGAAGTCGCCAGGCTCGAACGAGCGCTTCTTGATCGACCCCTTGGCGGCCTCCACGCACTTGATCAGCCGCTCTTGCGTGTGGTGGCGCGCACTCCGCTCCAGCCGGCGGTTGATCGACGAGTACGTGTTGCTAATATTCAGAAAGTCGTTCGCGACCAGCTGCAACACCTTGCACGGCGAGTTGGTCTTCCCCGATGACGCAGCTTCAGCGCAGCGATAAGTGGCGATGCGAGGGTGGAACCGTCCGTCGGGACGGACGAGCTCGATCTCGCCAAAGAAGCTACCCTTCTGCAGCCGCTTCAACGTGATATCGTCGCGGACTGGCGTGCGCGTAGCCGTGACAGCGTTTGGCTGCTTACTGTTGAACTCGTTGGAAAACATCTCCGCAAACGCCTCCGCTTCGTCGTATGCGCTCGAGTTTTCTGCTGACGCGTCGGCGAGCGGGTTCTTGCACGAAACCTCTACTTCCCCATCCAGGAGCAGGTATACGTTGTGTCCGGCAGCGTTTCCCTCGCGGATGATCGCCTCCCCAGGCTCGTAGCTCGCGGATCGCAGCGTGGAGATCGTCATTTTCACATTGTCGTAGCCGATCGACTTGACCGACGACGGCTTCTTTTCGGGGTCGCCCGTGGCGCCAACCAGCATCTCGTTCAGGTCGCTCTCGCTCATCCGCGTGCCCAGCATCTCGCTGACGCGGGCAAGGTCATTCTTCGTGATGAAACCCTTCCACTCCTTGTCGAAGGTATGCAGCGTCGAGAGCAACGCGTCCGTCTTCTCGCTCAACGCCTCTACGCTCGAGCTCAGTCCCCACGCTAGATCCTTCTTCAAGCCGTTCGGCTTCTTCTCGCTTCTACGGGAGTAGATCTCATCATCTTCCAGCGCATCGACGAGGAGGACACCGAGAATGCTCGCGCGCAGACGACGACGCCCTCGCTGAAACTTCTCGAGCAAGTCGGCCGAGTCCCGGAGCGGAACACGGCTGAGCTTGGCGTTACGCAGTAGCCACGGGTGCTGCAGCGCCTCCTTCGAGCTCAATCGCTTTTCCGGGTCCGTCTCGAGCAGCTTTTCAATCAGATCCCGGGCCAGGGGCGAAATCGCTTGCCACGCGCGCGACTGGCGCCGGAACTTGCCCTTCAGAATGCGCTGCCGGATCTAATCGCACAAACGTTCGACATCACCTCCTTAGTGATCAACACTAACAACAGTTTGCATGGTCGTGATTGCGTACCTCCTCGTCCGTCAGGTTGTTGTACGGGTCGAACGGATGCGCGCCACAGAGAAGTATGTACAACACGACGCCGAGCGCAAACATGTCAGCCTTGGGGCCGAGCTTGTAGAGCGACGGGCCATCGTCGTCGTCGTCCACCAGGTCGCTCTGGTAGCTGTAGTCGCTCGCGGCGCTGTGCAGCGTCTCCGGCGCGGCGTATGCGACCGTGCCCGTGAGCTGCGAGTCGCCAAAGAACCGCTCTCCTAGGCGGAACGACACGCCAAAGTCCACGAGGCACATGCGTCCGCGGTGCAGCAGGATGTTCTCGGGCTTGATGTCGCCGTGCACAATGCCCTTGCGGTGCAGGTAGTGCAGCGCGTCGCACAGCTCGCGCATGGCGGTGCTCGCCTGCTTCTCCGAGTACGCGCCCTTGGAGATGAGGTGGTCGAACAGCTCGCCGTCCTGCGCCAGGTCCTGCACAATGTACCAGCAGTCGTCCGTCTCGAACGTGCCGCGCAGCTGCATGATGTTCGGGTGCTGCCCGGCCACGCGCAGCACGTCCACCTCGCTCCAGAACTCGCGCGCCGACGTCTCGGTCTTGCTCAGCATTTTGACCGCCACGAGCTCGCCCGTGCGCCGGTCGCGGCCCTTGTGCACCACGCAGTAGCCGCCCTCGCCGATGATCTCGTCGATAATCTCGTACTCGTCCTCGATCGCGGGCGACGGCGCCAGCCCCGCGCGCATCTCCCGCGGAGAAGAAGAAGGCGAGGGAGCGGGGGAGGCAGCAGCGCTACTTGCGGCTGTGGGAGCTGACGTTGAGCACGCGCTCACGGCCGTTCCTGCGATCGCGAGCGCGCCAGCGGCGGCGCACAGGCCCGCCACGTCGTACGCCGTCACTCTCCGTGTGTCCTGCGCCGCCTGATGCCCGGAAGACGCCGCGCCGGCCGTGCGCACCCACCGCGCACTGTCAACGACGCGCCGGCTCCGCGCGGGATTGCGACGCGCCAGGAAAAGCCGCAGCGCCGCGGGCCGCGCGTTCGGCGGCACCACCGGCGGCATCCGTCCCTCCTCCGAGCGTGGGGAGAACCCGCGGGGAACGACCAGGGACAGAAGACGCGCGCGTTGGCAGTTCACCTGCACGTCTGTCTGCCTGCCTTTCTCGTATCGGGCCGAGGCGATTTTGGAGAATGCGAGCCACTTACATTCGAGGAGAGAAAGGCCGCGCAGGTTCAAGGGGGGGAAGCGCGATAAGAGGAGAGAGCGCTGTCCGACCGAAAGCGTCGCACGAACGGAAGATGGGCGTGGTAAACGGTGATATGCGACACTTGAGGGGGAGCGGAGGGGGGGCGATTTCGAAGCGCGCGGTAGGGTCAGGACGGAGCCACCAGTGCCACGTGCGCATCATCACCAGGTCCACGCACTTGAAGTCTTCTCAATGGTACAGTACGTACGCCATCGACTTCAACGAGGGTTCTCCATGGTATTGCACGTTGTATTGGCGTGGTTACTGTGTAGTAGCACACCGCACTACTGAGCCTCCCTCCTCGTCCTCAAAGACGCAGGACACCGTCACGCAGGAGCTGGCGCATGGACCAGCCCGTGGGGCGGCCGTGCGCGTCGTCCGAGTGGCGCCACGTCCAGAAGACCCAGCCGGCGTGGGCCTTCTCGAACGCCTTGAGCTGCGCGTCCGCGAACTTGCACATGCCCTCATGGTCGCCGGCGGGGAAGGCTGAGTCGGGTGCGCCGAGACTCCACTCGTCCAGCAGCAGCCAGTCGCCCGTCCAGCTCGCGAGCTGCTCGCCGTAGCGCTTGACGGCCGCGAGCACCTCGTCGCGCGACTGGTTTTCGTAGCCCCAGATGAAGTACGGATGCCACTCGACCCACACGTTGAACGCGCGGGGGAAGCGCAAAAAATCCTCGAGGTGCGGCGCGCACTGCTCCGTCAGCATCGGCGCGACGGTCAGCACGCAGTCGTTCCCGGTGCCGCGGATCTCGTCGTACGCGCGCTGGTAGTAGCCCTTCACGACGTCGGGGTTCACCGGGTACTCGGGCTCGTTCAGCAAGCCGAGGCCGAGGAACCACGGGCTCCAGCGATAGCGGTCGGCTAGGAAGCGCGCGAGTCTCACCGTGTTCTCGACGTTCTCCGGGTAGTCGCCCCAGTACTTGACGCCCGAGGTGGGCGCCGCGCTGTGGTCGCGGCCGTTCTGCGACCCTTTCGCTGCGTGGATGTCGATCAGCACCGCGAGCTCGTGGGTCGCGCACCAGTCGTTCACGAGCTCGTCCAGGAAGCGCAGCGCCCCGGGCGCGAACACGCGCCACTCCTGCTTGTTGGACACGTCGGTTGGGTCCTCGCCCATGATCCAGAAGCCCACGGGCACGCGCACCATGTTGAGCCCGAAGCGCTTCATCTCACCCAGGTCGCTCTTCTGGATCCACATGCGGTGGTGCTGTTCGAAGCGGCGGTCGCCCTCCTCGTGCCCGAGGAACTGCATGGTCGCGAACTCGCCCTGGCACGAAATCTCCTCGGGCACGCCGTTCCAGATGCACGCGCCCCACGACAGCCAGTGCTCCGCCACGAGCCAGCCGCCCAGGTTCACGCCGCGACACGGGATCTCGCCGCGCCGGAGCCGCAGCTGCAGCTCCGCCGGGGACGCGCACTGCTCCGAGGACGCCATGCCGATACTCGCTGCTCGTCTTCCTGGTTTCTTGGTTGTTGCGGGATCTTTCGAGTGAGGAGACCAACTGCCAAGTCCGCAATATGCGACGAGCTATGTTCGAAATTGAAGCAAAATCAGAATGCAAGGCATAATAAGAACTGTCATAAATCCAGAAGCCAAATAGAATTAAAGTAAAATCATCCGAAATTGGCGCAGGATGAAATTTCACAGTTACTGTGATATGAAAATACCTAAAATGAAGTAAACTAAAAGAGGCAATGTGGGATGCCTTACGAGCGCAAGTTGCTCTTCATTGGGGAACCAATCTTGCAGGAAAACTCGCCAAGCGCCCCCGTAGGCTGCATCCTGTCCAGCCAGCAGAGAAGGTTGTCGAGATCGCTCTCCGGCAGCTGTAGCACCCTCCGCAACAACTCACGCTCCACGAAAGCGGAAGCAATCCTCGTAGAGCAGCTCATCGCGTCTTCGCTCGGCTCGAAATGGATGACCCGACACCACTCTCGGTCGAAATCGTAGAAGAGGAACACCTGCTTCAGATGGCTAAGTCTCCGGATTACCGAGACTGTGCGCTCAAGCTCTTGCTGCTCACGCTCCACAACGCTGTCGTGTGGGTGCAAGCACGCGCGCGCTTCGCCTCCGAAGACGTCGAACTGATCGGCGAGCTTGTCGTCGTCGATGTCCAAACCGAGCGCATTGGACGGCATGTGAAGCTCATCGAGCGTCCACAGCGGCATATACAGCCATTCCGCCGTGATGATGTGCCGTGTCTCCTCACGCCACGCTTCGGTCGGGGATGTGAAGCAGACCACGCATATGTCGTTCCTCAGCATCTTCGGCGCTCCGTCGTACAGCAGCAGGAATGGACGGCCCTCTCTCTTTGCATCCTTGATCGTCGCTGTGATCAGAGCTTGCTCCGTCAATCCCTCCGCCTTGCTCACGAACGCGTTGCCCTTCTTCACAGCAACTCCCTTCAGTTTAGACTGAGAGCTGAACGACGCCATGATGATCACGTGTCGGGGTACTCGATCGAGTAGCGCTTGAAGAAGTACGCGTAGAAGACCGACTTGCCGATGCCTGACACCAGCTAAGAAAGACGCAGGAAAAGTCAGCGATAAAGTCAAACGAGAGTTGAAATAGATCCTAACAAACTGGGAACGGCCTCGCCTGGTGTCCCCGAGATCGTGATCGTCTTCATGCCGGTTTCGAAGTGCTCGAGCACCATGGCGTAGTACTTGGAAAAACACGAGCGGACGTAGAAGCTGTCTTCGAGCGTGCTGGGGTGCTGCATCGGTACTTGCTTCGGAAACTTCTCGATCGGTGCCTTGCTCTCATCGTCGGCAGCAACAGTCTCGCTCGCAAGTGCAGCCACGACAGGCGCCGGGGCATTCTCGAGATCGTCCGCATGCGCTAGCCGGAATGTCGGCACGCCATGCGACTGACCGCCAGGAACAACAGCAGCAACTGCGGCGGCAGCGATGGCACCGACTGCGACACCAGTAGCCGCAGCAACAGTACTAGCGTCTCCGTCGCACCGCCGAGTGAATGCTCCGAGCGTTCGCGCTTTCTTACTGTGGTGCACCTCTGGTGCTGGCGCGTCGAGACTACGCTTCTTGGCTGGCTCCGACATCGGCTGTGGTATCGGGTTCTTCACGCCGCTCGTGGAATCGCTTGCTTCCCTGCCTGGTTCGTCGAGGTGTCCAAAGTGAATCTGCAGCGCTGCCACTGCGGCCGGCAACGCGCTGTTGGATTTTGTTGGGCGTTGGCTTGAGATATCTGGGAAAACATCTTCCAACATCCAACGTGCTGTCCAGATATCGCGGTGGCAAGTGCCATCCGTCACCCGGCGGATGCTCACGTCTGTACATCACTCCGATAAAAAGGGTTAGCTTTCTTGGGGGTTGTACGCCCGTCGTCATCGCTCAGCTCGACGTAGTCGTCCAGCATGTCGCCGCTGGTCGTGCCGTCCTCGAAGAAGAAGAGGCGCGGCAGGTACGAGCTCGAGTAGTAGTGCGGCGCGAACACGACCTTGTTGTCCGTGTCGAGCGAGACCAGCGTGCTGGACATGCCCGTCAGGTCCGAGCCGGGCAGGAACATGTTCTTGATGGACCGGTCGCCGTACGTGTCCTTGTGCGAGCCGCCCTCGACGCCCTGCACGAACGCGAGCCAGCTCGGGCACTCGGTCAGCAGGTGGTTGCCCAGCGTCGTGGCCGCGACCGACCAGTCCATGTCGGACCCGTCACCTCACGTCGCGTCCATGCTGAGCGAGTCCTTGAGGTCGGCGCCGATGATGTTGAAGTTCGTGCTGTCGTACATGGCGGTCGCGAGGTTCGAGATGGCAGTCTTGATGTCCGGGAGCTGGATGGACGTGCCGTACCAGAGGCCCATGCCGTCCGTCTCGGTGGCCGACAGCACGTCGAAGTCCAGCACGATGCCAATGTTGAACTGGCCCAGGCCCTGGACGATGAGCCCGAGCAGCGTGTTGTAGCGCGAGGCAGGCGCGAGCGCGTGGTTCGAGTTCGTATTGATGAGGTCCGTGTTGATCTCCGTGTTGCGCAGCACCGAGTCGATCGACAGCGGCAGCCGCACCGCGTTGAAGTTGTTCTGTTTGAGGAAGTAGCCGAACCGGTGCAGCGCGTCGCCGTTGAGCGTGTTGTCCCGCAGGCCTTTGGGCACGCCGTTGCTGTTCTCCATGCCCTTCCAGTTGACGCCCTTGATGTCGACCTGCGTCGTAGTGAACGTCTTGGTTCCTTGATTTCTATTCTTTACGATCGAGCGCGGTCGGGTCTGAATTTGGGCCAGGCCGTGCATGCTGAAGCAAATCAGAATGTAAAACATAATAAAAACTGGCATAAATCCAGAAGCAAAATAGAATTAGAGAAAGCACGTTCGAAATTGGGATAATCATTATTTTTCGCAGCTACGGTATAATACGAAATGAGGTCCGAAAATGAACTGAACAGAAGAAATATGACACAACCGTAAAATTTAATGAAAACGCCACAATTCCAGTTCAACGCGTTACAGTTGCGGGGAAAACATTGCCGGCGAGCGAGCCGACGGAGGCGTTCGATTGAACATTATTAGGGAGGCGGAGGTTGGTTGAAGACGCTACTACTCCAATAACTTCAAGAGGGTGCGCATGCACTGGAGCGTCCTCGGCGAGGGCTCTCACGACACTGGAGACACGAAGATGGCTCGCTCGCTACTGCAGGCGAGCGGCTCACGGTATTGTGACGCACTGCTCGGCCTCGCCCACGATCTCGTCGGCGGCTTGGCGGCCGGTGAAGTACGCGGCCTGCAGGGCGCCCTGGTACTTGTAGTCGGTGGCCTCGCCCGCGAAGTAGACGCGCTTGCCCACGGGGTGGCGCAGGGTGTCCGGGTCGTCGTCCGAGTTGCCGACCGTCATGCAGCTGTAGGCGCCAACGGACCACTTGTTCTGGTCCCAGCTACTCGACAAGGGCAGACAAACACACAACGCGTTAGCAACAAGGCTCCAGGGCGCTATGCACAGAGACAGCAGGTACTTACTGAGTGATGAAGTGGTTCACCGGGGCGGGAATGTCGGGGCCGAACGTCTCTTTCAGCTGCAAGTACATGGCGCGCGCGATCTCGGCGTCCGTCATGGTGTCTGAGAGATGCTGGGCCTTGGCGCCCACGAGCTGTGCTTCCAGCACCGGAGCGCCCTTGGCGTAGTAGTAGTTGAAGAACGCGGGGAAGTGCACGCGCTTGTCGTCGTTGTCCTCCACCGTGCTGCTGTTCTTGGTGCTGTCGGTGAGCTGACCGAGGAAGATGGCGTCCTCGGGCCAGAACACCGACGGGAACTGCAGTAGCACCTTCATGTACTGGCCCATCTTGGACCGGCCGATCGCTCCCTCCTTCTCCACCGGCAGCTCCGGCTCGAACTTGAGCTGCTTCGATTTGAGGTATCCGAGCGAGCACGTCACCACCACGTACTCGGCCACGATGATCTCGCCGCCGACGCACTCGATCATGACCTTGTCCTTGTCGTCGTAGTTGATGGACGACACGCACATGTTGGTGCGGATCGAGTCCTTGAAGGGCTCCGCGAGGCCGTCGATGAACCGTTCCATGCCGCTCGGCACGATGCAATGAGCGCCCGGATCGTCGCTGCGGTCACAAGTACAGATAAAGCAAGTGTTAGTCATAGCTGTGGATCGATTGCGGCGGCCGGAGAAGCTGCCATTTACCCGACGAGGTCCGTTCCGGCGAAGTTGTCGGCGATCTGGAGCTCGTCGCTGGTGAGGCCCATCCAGATCTCAATCAGCCGGACACACATGTCAAGGCGTTTCCGGCCGTTGGGCGCGCTCGCCACCAGCGCACGCAGGTCCTCGTCCTCCTCGACGAGCTCGTCAACCACGGCGGTCAACGTCTCGCCGGCCTCCAGCCCTTCGGTGGTCGTCCGGAGCTGCTGGAGCTTCTCGAGCAGCGTCTCCTGCCAGAGACACGTCTCTCGCACTTCGTCCTCGCTCAGCTGCTCGCTGCCGTCAAACACGAGGAAGTTGCTGCACGCGATCGGGTGCAGCCACGGATTGCGCGGGCTGACCTCCTTCCACTCGATGCCGAACTTCTTGGCCAGCGCGATGAACGGGTTGCCCTCCGTGCCGTGGATCCACGCGGCGCCGATCTCCACGTTCATGGGCAGCTCCGAGCTGAACTTGCGCGTCTCGACGCGGCCACCGATACGGTTGGCGGCCTCCAGCACGCAAATGTCCTCGGCCGTGAACTTGCCCGAGGCGATGAGGCTGTTGGCGGCCGTGACGCCGGCGATGCCGGCGCCGATGATGGCGACACGGTAGTGAGTTTTGGTGGCTTGTTGATTGAGCGGCATGGTTCAAACTGGGGGGTAAATTGAAAAGTGAGAAGCAGTCTGCGACCGATTTCTTTAGCGGCCGTGTTATGCTGCTGTACTGTACTGTATCACGACGCGCTACAGTACTGTGCAGTAGGTCTCTTGACTGGGAATCCATCGCGAGAGAGTCAACGATGACGGCGCCGAGCAATTCGTGCAGGACAAACAAAGCCGGGGTGAGGGAGGATGCTTAGAGAGAGAGAGCCCAATGTGATCCCATGCAACTGTACACAGTGCGTAGCGTCCATAATCCGCCCTCGAAAGGTCACGAGACGCATCCGTCAATACATTTTTACTGTAGCTATATTGCAACACTGTCCAGGGTTGAATGTAATAATTTGTGTTATGTAGTTGTTATAGTGGATCTGATTCATGCTTATCAAAGCAGCCCTACCCGCTCTTTGACAGTCCTTCAGTATCCGATGCCAACCAAAAAGAATAGCCGCATATATTAAAACAGTATATTACTTCCAAATTCAATACTAAATTATTACACTGGAGTCAAATGGAGCGTCCCGTAATCGGTGAGCCGCGTCCAGCAATCACCGCGTCACGGAGTTCACAATCAAAAGCCGAGGTGGTCGAGTGCGTCCCATAATCCCCAGAGAACAATCTGGCTGCGTCCATAATCAACGCCCTCGCGAGACGCAACAGCGGTAAATTCGATTCCCGGGGTCGCGATGACACTTTCAGTTTTCGAACGTAAAAAATGCCAAATACGGTATGTAAATGACAGATTCTAAAATAAAAGCTAATAGTAAAAAAAATGCTTAGGATTGGATTGCGGGACGCATTTTGACTAATATCCCGTGGATTATGGGACGGAGTTGCAACTCACCTCTAAATCATTTATGAAGGGGTATCCAATATAAAAGTGTACCCACCAACGTACGCGCGCCTCGTCACCACAGGTGAAAATGCCGGCGAGCGACTGCCGAGTTGCGATCGTCGGCGCGGGCGTCGCGGGTCTCGCGGCAGCCAACGCCCTACTTGAATCAGGCAAGTTCGCTCCCCATGAGGTCTGCGTGCTCGAAGGCTCCGACCGCGTTGGAGGGCGCGTGCAGACCCGGCCGTTCAGCTCC
>JAADYG010000214.1:0-44362 GCA_023338115.1 Phytopythium boreale
CGATTTAATCTGTCGCAATGGCAAAAGCGGAAAGTTGTATGAAAGCTACCCTACGGCCAGCGAAATCGCGCTCGTGAGCACAAATGGCGCATTTTAGCCAATTAGATCTACCACATATCTAAACAGCGTCCGCCAATTCGTAAAAATGACGGAGATATACCCGCAAACGTGGGTGGCCGATCGAACCTGCCGCGGAGTGTAGGTCCATGAATTACGCTATTTCAAAATATCATGTGCGTAGTCATTTTAATAGTACTAGTACAACAGACGATACTAAGTAGCAATATGTAATTATACGGTATTTCAAACTAGTATAAATAATACGCAAAGTATATTTTCAAGTATGAAATTGCTTGTGAATACCTGTACTGTGTTCGTAATACAGTCTACCGGTATTACTACTGTACTGGTACTCGAGTCTACTGTACAGCACCGGTACCTTCTCACCAGAGCGTGAGATCTGGTTCGCAGGCAAACGCACTCGATAAGCACGATGGAGGACGCGGATGTGGACGAGCTGCTGGCGTTCCTGTCCGACGCCGATGCCGGGACCTTTCCGACGATCGAGGAGCACTTCGGCGCCGACAAGGAGAGTCTCGATGCTCGCGCCGCGCCGCGATTGGCGCTCGAATACGACCCGATCACCGCGTCCCTCGAAGAGAGCGGCGAGGCTACAAATGCCGAAGAAAACGACGAGCATGGCGACAGCGCGGGCTCGTCCAGTCCCGAGACGACGTCTCGCGCAGTGGAGCGGGCCGTCCCGCCGAAGCGGCGCACCAACAAGGACGAGCTGGCACTTCTTCGCGCGCAAGTGGAGCACCTGACGACACATTTGAACGCGCTCAAAACTTCAGCGGGGATCGGGATCGGGACGCCTATTGCCCGCGTACCAGCCGCGCAGGTGAGGGCGCTGGTCGCTGCCGCCACCAACGAGGCGCATCGGGGAATCGCTTTGTGGAAGGAACTCGCGGTGCGCCAGCTTGCGCGTCGTCAGGCGTCCGAGCAGGAGAACCGAGCGCTCCTGGAAGCGGTAAAGCAGCAAACTCGCCGCGCCAAGCGACTGCGCTTGATGCTGCAGAAGCGCGCGCTTCGTGCGGTACGTGCCAGCTTTGACTGTTATCCGAAGGCTCTTGCTTGTTTGTGTTGGAGACTCTAATCGAGCTTCCCCGTTGGACAGCACCATGAGTTTGGGAGCGTTCTGCACCGGCCGGAATCATTTATCCAGCTTTCGTTACCGGACGACGAACGTGTGTTCGAGAGGCTCGCCGGGTGGATGGACGAGGCGTATACCGTGGTCGACTTGACGCTCAGCGAAGCCAAGATGCACGACGTCCCTCGCCCTGGGCGATTAAGCAGCGGGCGCGGGCTGGGTCCCGGCCGCTGGAGCATCGAAGTTCGTGATGTCTACGTGCTGCCGTTCGACATCAAGCAGACTGAGCTCGCGGTGTGGACTTTCCTTTCGCAAGGGGCGATAGAGCATGTACGTTATGATCGCAAGTGCGCGTTAGCTGTGCGTGTACCCGAAGCTCTGACCCATTGATTGTTCGCCACCCGCTAGGGCAACGAAATCAGGAAGAGCATTCGGTTCTCGTTCCAGCTTCCCGTTGGAGTTGGTATCACAATGCAGGAGAGGTCGGTGGCACGCAGGTACAGGGAACAAGAGCGCACCGTTGTGATCCTTCGCGCGCTTACTCAACCGATGGTCGGCATGTCAATCCACGCAACACGGTACATCGTTATCAAGAGCGGGGAGGAGTCGGTCAGTGGCCCGACGACTGTCATCGAGACGTTCGTGTCAGCAAGCGGCTCAGCACCCGCCGAAACACTCGCCAGCGTAGACGACGAGGTGCGCCGCTATCGCCAGTCCAACCCAAACTTTGAAGACGACGACTTTGGGCTAAAGCTGTGGGCAAAGTCAATTTCACGCATGCACGCCGAGATCGAGGACGCTCTGGTGGAGCAATCCGCTGGAGGGAAACAAATCGGATTAGAACAGGCAACATACGCATAACGAGTCTCGCGATGTGTTGTGTCGCATGGCTTGAGCTTGGAGTCGTTCGTCATGTATTTCCACCGTTCCTGCGCGCTCTCCAGACGAACAGCAAGCACGTTTGCCTCTCGTATGGTATCGGCCAGGACCTCTGGATTTGCGAGAAGGAAGCGACGAGAATGCCCTGGAGCCACGCCTCACTGCCACGCATCCACAATCGCACGGCAAGGGAGCAAGCGCGAAGCGTTGCACAGTACTCGGGCCGATGCCTGAAGAGTCGAAGGGCGGAGAACGGTACTTACTACTAATAGTCGACGTGCTACACAACACCACGGCGATGCCCGATTCCGCCCGACTTGGTAGTCACACCTTGCGGCAGGATTACACCTTCGAGATTAGAAATAATCCACTTTAGAGACCCGTCGAGGGCCAATGTAGTCCGACGCGTGCAGTTGCCGCACGGCTGGACGGTCCGTCCACCATGCCCCTTCCTTATTCGCGTTCTCGTCACATTCATGACCGCCCGAAAGGCTCGACTGTCGATTTTTAACCGCTGAAACTGAGCTCGTCGCCGAAAAAATCCACCGCTGTCGCAGTGACGTGGTCCCACGTTCGGTGGCATGAATAGTACAGTCCCCCTTCCCAAATTCGACACCACTCTAAACCAATATCCTGTTGAGATATATTTTGTGTATTTCGGCTTCATACAAATTGCTTTACCAAACGATTTCTAAGTGTATTATGTAATGACATAATTTATTTGTACTACCGTGTCGAATTTGGGAAGGGAGACTGTACCATGTTTACGGTACTGTACATGCATGCGGTACTGTACAGTACCGGACCGTAATCTCACGGGATGGTGAGCACCAAAACAGCTTCTCATTTTCAGGAACACGATACCGAATGCGGATGGATAACGCGGTCATGGACGAGCTCCTGGCGTTCCTGGCGGGCGGTGACGACGCCGGAGTAGATGCGGACGAGTGGCTGTTCCCCCTGAGTTCGGACGCGAATGCATCCTATCATCAGCCGCGGCTCGTCCTGGAGGGCGCGGCGTCCTACGGGATCGACGACGTCAACATGGTGCTGACGTCGCCCAGGTTGAAGGCGCACAAGCGGTCCCGCGGCCATCAAGAAGAGTCTGACGGACTGCAAGACGGGGCGGACGCCCGCAGCGTGAGCTTGTCCGGATCGGACGCGGCCAGCCACCTCTCGGAGCCACTCGCGGAGCCACTCGCGGCGCCGAAAAAACGCCGGACGGCCAAGCAGGAGATCGCGAGCCTGCACGACCACGTGGCGCGACTGACGCTCGAGTTGAACGCGCTCAAGACGGAGGCGGGCATCGATCTGGCGACACCCGTCGCCCGGGTCCCGGCGAAAGATCGACGCGAGGCGCAGGCCGCGAAGGCAGTGGGCGCGCTCTGTCTGTGGGAGAAGCTGGCGACGCGCCAGCTCGCGAAGCGCCGGGTCTCGGAGAGGGAGAACCGCGTGCTGCGAGAAGCGGTGATCACGCACGTCCGGCGCGCGAAGCGACTGCGCCAGATGCTGTTGAAGCGCGCCAAGGAAGAGGTACGGTTTCATGGTGTTCGCTGTTTGAAAGGTGGTGCTGAGGCGCATGCATTGACGTTGGTTTGGCTTGCTCGACCCCAGAAAAAGGCTCTGGCGGGAGCAACTCCCCAATCGCGTAACCCTACGATAAAATTTCTGCCCGTCGGCGACGACGGTCTGTTCGGGAGTCTTGCCGCCAAGATGGACGCACTGTACGCTGACGTCGACGCCGCGCTCGAACGAGGTGGGATGAACGCCGTGCCTCGCCCCAGCCGTTCCCGTAATGCGCAGCGAATTGGAGCGGAGGATTGGGTCGTGGAGATTCGAAACGTGAACGTGTTGCCGTTCGACTGTGAACGGACGGATCGCGCCGTCTGGAAGCAACAGACAGGCGCGAAAATCAGCGAGGTGGGTGGGAGCATGAGTCCCATTGATTTGGCATCCGTTTAGCGCAATTATCCTAACTATGCGTGCTTTGTCTGCATCTGCTGCATCCGATAGAATCCCAAGGAAGCGAGGCATCGGTTCCAGTTCACGTACGCGCACCCGGTCGGTGTGACGTTGACGATCCGGATAACCACCCTGTATCGCCGCCACTGCGAGCAACACCGGACCGTGTTGATCGGGCGCTCGGTCATCGAGCCAGCACCCGGGATCCGCGTGGACCAGACCATACGCATTGTCGTCAAGCCGGGGCCGCCGTCGGTTGCGGGGCCGACGTCCGAGGTTACGACGTACCTGACCGGGTCGGGCAAAGTCAGCGTCGCCATCCAGGAGCTGTTCGAGAACAAGTTCAACCTGAACAGTGCGGACTTCGACTTTGGTGCGGAACTGTGGGAAAAGGCCATCGCGCGCAACCAAGACGACATCGAGAACCTGCTAGTGACCGAGTCGGTCGGTGCGTCGTACTAATCAGTGTGCAACACGCGTTTTGGGATCAGGCGCGCTCCGCTAGAATCGTGTTTGTTCCTGGACCCGGGTCGTGCGTGCTCAATGTTGTACTTCAAGTAGTCTACTGTAGTTCAGTGCTGCTGCATGCTCAAACACAATTACAGCATTGTTCTTGAGCTTGCCATCACCGTTGTTGATTCGCTTCAACGCGGTCAAGCACTGGTGCTGGTGCACGAGTACAGTACTTAATCGATGCGCAACAGTACTTCCCACTGGTCGACCGAATAGAGAGTACCGTACAGTAACATCCGAGACACAAACACACCTACAATACCTAATATCTTAAGTTAATAGTAGGTTGTCAACAAGACGAAGAGAGCCGCCCCTGGAAAATGGACGCGGCCGACGCTAAGGAGCTGCTCGCGCTGCTATCCGACGCGGACGCCTGGCATCTCGCGCCGGACGAGTGGCTGCCGCTCCTTCCTCTCGTGGGCGGCCAGTACGAGCCGCCTGCATCGCCTCGGCTGGCGCTGGACTCCTGCCCCACCAGCGTCACCAACCGCGCGCTTTTGGCGCCAGCAGACGCGTCAACGAGCTCGGCGGCTGGTGAAAGCGCCGGCGTGATGCACACAACCACACACACAGCGGTTCCAACTACTACAGAGGCCAAGCCAGTTGATCCGCGACGGAAACGGCTGACGCCCAAGCAAGAGCTCGCGAGACTGCGCGTCCAGGTGGAGCGGCTGGGGCTGGAGCTCAACTCGCTCAAGGCCGCGGTCGGGATCGACTTGGCGACCCCCGTCGCCCGCTATAAACCGCATCCGAGCGAAATCTCTGCAGACACCAATGCTGAGCACATACGGCTGTGGGAGAAGCTGGCGAGGCACCAGCTCGAGCGCCGCCGCGCGTCCGAGACGGAGAACCGCGCGCTCCGTGATGGGGTAATCACACAGATCCGCCTCGTCACCCGCCTGCAGGAGATTGTACGAAAACGCGCGCTCGACCAGGTACGGTCGTTGATCTCTTCAGGATCGCTCCTGTTGTCGTGCTGACGCTCAGTGCTTTCCTTTTGTCGGAACTACGGTAGACGCGCGGAGTATCACGAGTGCTGCGCGGCCAGCAACGGCCAACGCCTGTGCTCTTGTCCGCCGACAGCGACGCTTTCTGTGGCCTTGTATCAGGACTAGAGGAGCTGTACACCGAGATTGATGCAACATTTGCACGCGTCAGAATGCACGAGGTGCCTCGTCCTGGCCGTTCGAGCCGCTCGCGGCTTCTGCCGTCCAGCCGATGGGTGGTAGAGATTCGCGACGTCCACGTGCTACCGTTCGCGTTCCGCGAGGCGGAGCGAGCAGTGTGGGCGTTCCATGCCGGCAAAAATGCCGAACAGGTTTGTCAACGGTCAGTTTCTGGGGGAATATCTCCGTTTAGTCTGTGACTGATATATCACGTGCTTTGCTCCGACCATAGATCGATCAAGAAGCGCGACACACTGTCGAGTTCACGTACGCACATCCAGCGCGGAGCAACATCAACATGCAGATGCGCTCCGTAATGCGGCGATACCGCGAGGAGAAGCGCACGGTGCTTGTCGGCCGCGCGCGAATCAGTCCGGGGCCGGGGATCTCGGTCGAACAAGTGACGCAAGTCGTTGTCAAGGCGGGGCCGCGGTCATTTTCGGGGCCGACGTCAGCCATCGAGACGTACATTACTGGGTCGGGGTCTGTGAGCGACGTCGCCAAGTCGACGCCGGCTCAGAGTCGCCAGCCCAGCGACAGAGCGCCGTGGGATGGCGATTTCGGCGTCGCACTCTGGGAGATGGCCCTCTCTCGCTCGCAGGAAACGATCGAGGACTTGTTGGTGGCGGCGTCGTTGGTATCGAGGGCGTGATTGCCTGGTGATTAAGTGACGACCGGCTACACCTCCTTTCGTGAGGCTTCATCACTGCAGCACTGTTCTTACCACCGACTCGCGATTTGCCTCGCGATCGCCGTCACACATTGATCCAGTGATTGGTACTGGTACTGTACTAAACTTAGCTTTGGCGTAATCAAGAATCAGTCAGTGTGGACAATTTCATCCGGACACAGCGTCACAATGCAATACTTAGAAGTTGTGGATTTCAACCAATCGGATCACGCCAACACAAGCGACGTCGCCCTGACGAGAACCATCCTGTACGGTTGCTCTTCAACATGGCTACACACTTTTATGGACTACCTTTCATCTCCGCTCAACTTGCTTTTCATTGTCGAAATCGCTTCCTCCGAGTTCCACCCACTCCATCACCGCAATCTCCTCAAGCACAAGCAATGGGCAACATTTTGGCCGGATACGTGCAGTCGGCGCTGGACGCCATGGCCAACTACTGGACCAAGCCGAGCCGCATCCTGCTTCTAGGACTCGACGGCGCCGGCAAGACGACGCTGCTGTACAAGCTCAAGCTGGGTGAGACTGTGACGACGATCCCGACCATCGGCTTCAACGTCGAGACCTTCACGTACAAGAACATCGAGTTCACCGCCTGGGACATTGGCGGCCAGGGCAAGCTGCGGCCGCTGTGGCGCTTCTACTACCAGGGCGCGGACGCCATCATCTACGTCGTCGACGCGGCCGACACGACGCGTCTGGATGAAGCAGCGCAGGAACTGCACCGCGTGTTCGAGGACGATGCGCTCCGCAACTGCAAGCTGTTGGTGCTCGCCAACAAGCAAGACAACCCGAGCTGCGCGTCGACCCAGCAGGTCCGGGACAGGCTGCGTATCGACCAAGTGACGCGCAACCCGTCGCGTGTGGTCGGCACGGTCGCTCTCACTGGCGATGGCGTCCGTGAAGCGCTCGACTGGCTCAGCAAGGCTGTCATGCAGGGGTAACAAGGCCGAGTGGGGAGTGAACACGTGCATGCTCATTCCGTTTTCCAGTAGTTCAATCCGTAAACTAGCAATACAATCACACTTGCCGCCGTTTTTCGCAGCAACCACCACATTCTCTTGGAACGTACTCGGACTACTTCGAAGTATGGGTTATGTACTGCACGTGAGTGTCTTGAACTCGGTCAGCAGCAACTTCTCGAGGACATGGTGCATCACGACCACCGTGCGGTGGTAGCACCCGATCAGAACGTTCGCCAACGTCCCCATCGCCACGTCCTGGACAGCAAACCGCGCGTTCGTGACGGGGCTCACACGCATGACCGTCTGCGTGATGCACATGGACGGGTTGCGCTGAGCGGTCGTCGGCAGCAACGGACGGAGAATGTTCCATCCGCGCTCGTGTAGCTTCATGTTGAGCGAGCCTTCTGTCTCCACCATCGCGTTCCACACCGTTACGACCCGTTCGTCTTCTTCGTATCGCCGAACAGTTAGCCACACTGTGACAAGCGTCTCGGCTTGGGGCAAGCGGACGAAGTCAGAGATCTTGACAGTCACAATGTCCTTGCTTGCTTCAAACACCTACGTACAGTGTCAGAAGGTTGACAATCAGAGACGCGTCTCCGACAACGGCGAGGATATAGAGACCGCTGAAACATACCTGATAGAATCCCGGGTGGAACGTCGCGTCGGAGTTGGTAAGGCAGTGCCAGACCGCTTCGTTTACCGCCTGGATGCTGAACGGGAACACCTTGCACTCCATGTTCTCCAGGTACACTTGGCTGGTCGCCGCGTCCACCCCTCCGACTACGCGGGGTGCCGCTGCCTGTACCATGTCGCCATCAAAGTCGGCTAGCCCGCTCGCCTTGTACACTCGGTTCGTCTCCATGTACTGCGAGGCCAAGTGGACCCGTAGCGACTCGAAAACGGCGGCTTCGCTATCGAAAAGACCGCGATGGAGAGCTCGTTCTGACAGACCGAAGTGCTGAGAGTTCGTTGGCTGTCAATGGAGTCGCCACACAGAGTCACACACGTCAGTAGAGTCCACAACTAGCGGAAACAATAGAAATCGTACCCTTCCTGCACTGCGAAAGGCGATTTCGAGCTGCTTCAGGACTCGTAGCTGCTGCTCGGCCAGAGCTCGGAGTCGCACGTTCTTAAACCTCGATTTACGAAGCTCTTCCTTGTGATGCAGGGCGATGCGCTTCCACAGCTTGTTCGTCGTCTGTTGCTTTACTAGCGGCCTGTTGTTGGCTGCACTCGTATCGGCGTGAGTGTCGTCTTCTGCCTTGACACTCTCGAGTGTGGCGCCGCTGGAAGCGTCCGGCGCCAGCAGCCGCGGCATGGGGACGAGGTTGAACACGATCGCCTTCTCCAGCGCTTCCTCGGACGCAGCCAGGTCTTGGTGCCGCAGCCGCTCCAGCTCCTTTTCCAGTTCTTGAATGCGCTCGCGAAGTTGGACCACCTCGTCCTTTTGCCGCTTGCGCCGTCGTCGTGACCGCTCCACGCTCTTGTCTCTCGATGAAGCTGCAACGGGCGATGAAGGCACAGACGTGGCCTGCGATGACTCGATGCGTACGGACTCGGTGGCCGGTGGTGGTGGAGGCGCACACGTCGCAACGTTGGCCGGCAACGACGGCCGAGGATCGATGCTCTGCAACGTTCTCACGCGCTTGTCCTGGATTTGAAGCGGCACGGGTGCCACGCCGCGCTCGTCGCCCGACTCACTGTCCGATAGCAGCCCATCCAAGCATGAGTGGAGCGCGATATGGTCCGGAACTACCCACGGCGGCAGCGTCGCGAACGACTGCGGGGATCCATCCAATTGCCGAGAAGGCCACGCGACGGCGCTCGCCTCTCCGCTGCTGCTGCTGCCCGACACTGGGAGTGTGGGCAATAGTGACGGCGGTGTCCATGGAGCATGGTCGTCTAGTTCGACATGCTCCGACACGGGAAGGTCCTCGGAGCCGCTTGGAGCCAGCAGCTCCGGGTCGGCGCCCGCGACTTCGTCCACGAAGTCCAGCAGCTCGTCGTCGCGCAGGAGCGTCGGGTCCTCGCTGGGGGCGGCGTCGCCCATGTCGACGACGCACATGGGACGGAAAGTGAGGTTCTGTACCTGGGTAATGTGGGTGTCACCCACTGGGAGAACTTCTCGCGACGAAAAGCACCGAAAAACAGTGCGGGGCGTCCGTTCGAAAGTGTCCCATTGATTCTTTGTAAGCAATAGAAGAACCGATCTTTAACAAAAGGAAAGACGGTCCTGGTCGGACAAAACGAGCGAGTGCATTACAAACGGACTGCAACCTGTTCATGTTCAAAATGGATTTTTCGTATTTATGAGACCCACACTTAACCTGCAGGTCCGCTGGCCATCCCGCCAGAGGCATCTTTGCAAGTTTCGATTGCCACGTTCGCCTCGCCGTCGGCATCATGATGTGGTTGCGCTGAAGATGAATGGGGTTGTCTGGGCTTCGAGGCTCTCGTAACGCTGCTCCAACGCTCAGGTCGGTTCGTGGCATGCGTAACACGTTTGCATTCCTCCAACTAATAGCCGACCGTGCTTTGCGCGGGAACTAGACTCATGCTCAAACGATATGCAAATGAACTACTTCATACAATATGTGAACAACGCGGACATCCATGCATGCATGCGCTCGCGATAGCAACTCAATGGCGAGCTACCCGCTCGCGAGCGTGTTGGACTCGGTCAGCAGCAACTTCTCCAGCACGTGGTGCATCACAATCACCGTGCGGTGGTAGCACCCCATCAGCAAGATGCCCAGCGAACCCGGGGCCACTTCCTCAGCCGAGAACGTCTCGGTGAGGACTGGGGTCACGCGCATCAGAGTCTGTGTGATGCACATGGACGGGCTCCGCGACTCGTTCGTTGGCAGCAGCGGCCGGAGGATGTTCCACCCGCGCTCATGCAGCTTCAGGTAGACCGGTCCCTCCATCTCCACGAACGCGTTCCACACCGTCACGACGCGCTCGTCCTCGCGATACCGTCGAGCGGTCAGCCACACGGTGACGAGTGTCTCTGCCTGCGGCAAGCGGACGTAGTCCGCAATCTTGACCGTCACGATATCGTCGGTTGCTTCAATGACCTACACAGCCAATTGAGAAGCAAAGTACACAAGGAATTAGCCTTTGGCGCACCAGTACATGTCAACTAGCTCTCCGGCATGACCTCGACGTGTACTACCGTACCTTGTAGTACCCTGGGTGAATCGTCGGGTCGTTGCTGGTCAGACTGTGCCAAATGACTTGGTCGACTGCGTCGAGGCTGAACGGGAACACCTTGCAGTCCATGTTCTCAAGGTAGAGCACGTTCTCGGTGTCTGCGCTGGCGTCGCCCGCCGCGTGCGGCACCGCCATCTGCACCATGTCGCCGTCAAACTCGGTCAAGCCGCTCGTCTTGAACATGCGCTCGGTCTCCATGTACAAGGACGACAAATTCACGCGCAGGAGCTCGAACACGGCGTCCTCGTTCGGGAAAAGACTGCGGTGCTTCAGGAGGCCACGCCGCTGAGCGCGCGTCATCTAGTGTGAGATACCATCACGCAGATAGACAGTTAGTTTGGAGCGACCACAAGCACATAGACACCGACTCAAGTCCAACCCTCGTACCTTTCCAATACTGCGGAATGCGACCTCGATTTGCTTAAGGACGCGAAGCTGCTGCTCGGCCTCCGCGCGCAGGCGCAAGTTCTGGAACCGCGACTTCTGCAGCTCCTCCTTGTGGTGCTGCGCCAGCTGCTCCCACAACTTGCCAGCTGACTGCTTCGACTCGGCCGAGTTCTCATCCGCATCACCCTTGTTTGGCACCTCGTCAGTGCTGTCATCATCACCGTCGACGCTCATCTCGACCGTCCCTGACTCGGATGCCAACAGCCTGGGCATTGGCACCAGGTTATGGACGATCGCCTTCTCGATCGCCTCCTCGGAGGCGGCGATTTCCTGACGCCGCAGGATCGCCAGCTCCTCCTCGAGCTCTCGGATGCGCATTCTCAGCTGCGCAAACTCGTTCTTCTGGCGCTTGCGGCGCATCCGCGAGCGTTCCGCGTCCCTGAGTCGAAATGAGATCAGCTCTGCCGGCGGCGGCGGAGACGACGACGATGAAGAAGAAGAAGAAGACGAAGACGACGACGAACCGGGACTCGTCACCGTCGGGCTTGATGGGTCAGTACACTGTTCAGTATGCTCACCCGACACGGCGAGCACGTCAGCAACTGGCTCAGCGCTTGGTTGTTCCCCGCGCTGTTCATCGTCGACACTCTTGTGCGGGTCTGGGGACTGCTTGGCGTGTTTGCTTGTCGGTTGAACGGAGGTCAGGGCCATGTCGTCGTCGTCCGACAGGAGCTTGTTGAGACACGACTCGAGCGCGACGTGGTCAGGCACCACCCACGTGGGCAGCGAGTTGAACGACAGCGGCGAGTCTTCCTGCAGCTCCTTCGCGAGCCGCGCGGGCGGCGCGCCCCACGCGGTCGAGTCCCCGCAGCTACTGCCGGAAGCCGGGAAACCGCGCGCGTACGCCGGCAGCGACCGCGGGGCGGCGTCAAAGTCGTTGTAGTCGGCGCCGCTCGCCCCGTTGATTCGGTAGTCGCCCTGATCCACTGGCGCAGACATGAGCACGGCGTCGGGGCTGCGCGGGCTGTCGCCGCCCGGCCCGAGCGTCAGCAGGTCCGGGTCGGCCGAGTCGACCTCGTCCATGAAGTCCGCGAGCTCCACCGCGCGCATGAGCCCCGGGTCCGGCAGGTCGATGATGCACATGGCTGCTCCCCGCCGCGGTAATACGCTTATTAATGTAGCTCGTTGCTGATCGCTCGGATCGGCCTCGGCTCTTCTTGATCGCGGCTGGTGCTTTGCCGGTCTCGTTATCAGTCGCGCGCCTCGGCTGGGGACGGTGCGTTCCGATTTGAGGTTGCGTTTCACTGGCGTGCGGCAGCGAAATGCAACAAGGACGTTCGGTTTTAAATGGTTTAACTGGGCTCACAATTGTTTAATAAGAAGGCACCAAGATCATTCTAGACGCACAGTTAAAGTGGGTCAGAGAGAGGGAGCGGCCCAACTGCAACCGAACTGTGTGTTTCTCGTGGAAAGACACGGTAACTTGGCTTTAGTATGGTCCAGAATGGCTAACGGTTAGTACGCAGCATTGCATGGTACAATGTACCGCAAGCAGAATGAAGTACTGTACAGTACCGGTGCTGACCCGTGAAGCCGAATGGTCCAACAACGGAGACCTGGCGTGTTCGCTCAGGTCTCAACACGTTCACGTTGTCAATGAGCAGCAAGGCACACAGCATATTAGTCTACGGTGCAGTAGACCATACCAGTGTGAAGCGACAGCAACACAGTAACGTGTCAGCACTTTTTAGCATTTCAGCAGTGGCCGCTTCCGAGGGATGGATTGCGCTCGTAGTACGAGCTCATACAAGCCCGCCTGTTCCGTGTGTGACTGTGGAACCAGAGAGATGTTGTGCACTGTCCTCAGGGCTACAGCTCGCCCCTTCAACGCCTTGCAGCTCCCGAAGCTTTCGCTGTTGACGCAGACGCTGCCTCCTCGCCTTGTGCTCGTCGAATACCTCGAGGCAAATCAGTCCGAACACGCATGTAGCGATGATCGTGCTGTTCAGTTTCGGACCGGAGTTGAAGCTCATGCCGATCGCGGCCTGGATCGACGCCACGTAGATCGCTGCCGCGACCAAGGAGGCTAGCAGCATGTTGTACTTGTAGTTGCGCGCCTTCCAGAGCCGTCGGGCCCTGAGGCAGACGAGCAACCGGCCAGAGTAGACAACGAACCAGGCAAGAACCATCGGCGACGGGTAGAACACGTAGATCTACCGCAAGAGCTGCTCGTCCTCGTCCTCGCTCTCCGTGCTGCTGTTGCTGACGCTGGCCGTAGCGGTGCTCCCCGAGTGGTTGGTGTGCTTGCTCACGTCGAAGAACGCCATCACGACCGCAAAGATGGCGAAGAACGTGAACGATGCGTACGCCCAGTGATAAAACCGCCTACGGTGAAGGAACCGCAGAAAGTAGTCGCTCGGAAGCTTCCCCATGCTGTGGCTTGGGTGTGGGCTGCGACCACAGCGAGTGCACGCACATCGCCACTCGGAACGTTTCGACAACCCCGAAGAGCTGGCTGGAGCACTGCCACTCCCATTGGCACAGCTCTATTTCTCGTTGGAGCTCTTGCGGTAATAATCAAAATCCATGTTTGGCATCGAACTCCAGGCGTAAACAGACCCCTGGTGGAACGTAAAAATACATCAACTCTGTTCCGGTTCTACTTATATGTGTAGTGAGCATATTATATAGGAAACTTAGTCAAGCTTGGTCAACACAACAGTTAAAGCGGGACATAAAATTAGCACTTCAATCGGAACACGTTGTGATGGACCGTGAATTCCGGTAAGGTGGTAAAATGTTCAGGCCTCGTTCGCTTGGATCGCAACATGTTCGCTATGTCATTGGGCGCATTACTTCGCTCATGGCGCTGACGTGTTGACTCCACTAGTAGGATGGGCCTCGCAGGTACTTTGGTGGCCTTGGTCTGCGCATCGTCCTCGTTATCGTATCTGGATGGGGACTCAAGCTCTGAGCATTGACACGCGGAGTATTGCCGCACTCACCGAAACGAACTGGCAACTCAGCGCGGCAGCCTCCAAGGCCTATGCTGCCGCCTCCCGATCTTTGCTACAGTACTGCGTATCTGTGAGATTACAGTGAACATACACCGCACCCGCCGCCTCGAAATAGTACATCTTGTCATGGTGGACCGCCGATAACATAAAGACAAGAGGCGACGTGTCCGTCGCATTAATCTTGCTGGTCATCCATCCGCGAAGAAGTGATCATGCGATAAGGTCTCGCCTGTATTTGCGCCCTCCAGAGCGTGGCGACAGGTTTCGAACTGGACGCGGATCGCCCGATCGGCCGTAATGGAACTCCACGATGGTGTTCATGCTCGCCTTGCCATCACCGCTCACTGCTTGAACGAAACCAGGCGTACGCCATGATGTCATGTCTGAGCAAGCGAGGGAGATTGCCCATGAATCCGACAGCCGACGGTGGATATCGGCAATTACGGTATATTGCTCGGACTGGAATCCACGACGCCATCACGACAGGTTGCTGGGTGAAACGCGCTGTACGTAAGATACTGTACAGTACAGTACTGTGCGAGTGGCGTCAATGCCTGGCGAGGGGCTTTGTCATCTCTACGCTGTGGTCCGCCGGTTCATCGCTCGAGATTGTACCTGGCGGGCCTGACATCATCACTTTTTCGCGACGGACGTCACGGCTCATGACGCCCCTCGGGCGGCGCTTGGCCATGCGACCAACTCAACGTGAGCAGAGTCACCGAGCCTGTTTATTATGATATCAATCAACATATAATATAACTAGTAGTGAATAATTTGTGATTGAGTAGCACCCAAAACCTGTCATTAACTATTGATTAAGTAAATATTTTTCTATACTATCATCCTTATCTTTAGGCAAAAACCGTGCTGGCGAGAAAGAAATGCACGCGCGCACCTCGATGGGAGCCTGGGAAGGGGGGACCCTTCCACTCCAGCGCGTCAACGCTTGGGCTCTCGCCTGTGGACGCCCCCAGTTAAACTGCCTCGCGTGATGACACGGCCGGACCATCACTGTGACATCAAGCGCTTGGCGGTCGCTTGCGCCACTCCTGCCGGAACGGAGGTTGACCAGGTCGACGCGACTCATCCGTCTTAGTGATGACTAGCCTGGCGTGTTGGCGGCAGCCTCAACCACTCACCCTCAAGCGCTGAGGGTCCGTCCTCGAGACGCAAGAGACCGCCAGCGTTGGCGGCAAAAGCCTCTGAACAGAGCTCATTCTCATTCTTGCCTCGGCATCCGCACATCCACCACCACCACCGCACCAACCACCGGGGACTCCGGGACCGACAGCCATGACGACGTGGGCCGAGACGTACCGCAACCTCAACTGGTTCATGGTCTACTACCTGTCGATCATCCACATTGGCGCCGTGATCGGCGCCGCGTGCCTGGCGGACTGCAAGTGGTCGACGATCGCCGTGGCGGGCGTCTGCTACGTGCTCAACGGCCTGGGCATCACTGCCGGCGCGCACCGCCTGTGGGCGCACCGCAGCTACAAGGCGCACGGCATCGTGCGCTTCTTCCTCATGCTGTGCAACTCCATGGCCAACCAGGGCACGATCTTCCACTGGAGCCGCGACCACCGCGTGCACCACAAGTACTCGGACACGCCGGCGGACCCGCACGACTCCGGCCGCGGCTTCTTCTTCGCGCACATGGGCTGGCTGATCGTCAAGAAGGACAAGCGCGTGGTCAAGGCCGGCGAGAACCTCAACTACGACGACCTGTGGGCCGACTGGACCGTCGTGCTGCAGGAGAAGCTCAATCCGTGGGGCCAGCTCTTCATGTGCTTCGTGGCGCCGACGTGGGCGGCCATGCACCTGTGCGGCGAGAACTGGTTCAACGCGCTCTTCGTGTGCGGCTTCCTGCGCTACGTGCTCGTGCTGCACGCGACGTGGCTCGTCAACAGCGCCACGCACTTCTACGGCACGGCCGAGTACGACGACACCATCTGCCCGCGCGACAACTGGTTCGTGTCCATCATGGCGCTCGGCGAGGGCTGGCACAACTGGCACCACAAGTTCCCGTACGACTATTCGACGGGCGAGTTCGAGGGCTACCTGCAGTTCAACCCGACCAAGCTCATCATCGACTTGTTCGCGCTGTTCGGACTCGTCACGGAGCGCAAGCGCGCCACCAACATCTGGCACAAGATGAAGGCGGCCAAGGCGCGCGGCAAGCTCGCCGACGTGACCGACCCCGAGGGCGACGACCCGCTCGCGGCCTTCGCCGAGCTCAAGTCCAAGATGCTGTAAGCCTAGCGAGCCGATGATCTGCATGTGCGATGCGTTTGCTCTATCTCCTGCATTGTTTTGGACTTCGGAGCAAGGTGCTCAGCGTGATAGGTGTAGTGATACAGACAGCCTCCGATACGACTGCAACCACTAACCGCTGAGTACAACTCCCTTGAAGGCGACCCAGTCGCCCACATCACCTCGAGCTTTGTCAACCCATCCGTCCAATTTTTTGGTCCATGCTTCTCCTCCCACCTCGTCCCCGCCACCGACTGACTGACAAAGTGGCTCATCAGTCGTTGGCTGCATTTGGCAACTGCACGTCAGCCGCGCGGTGCTAACAGACCGCGCAGCACCGCACGAGCCACGAACGGAAGCATCACATCCGCAACGTGCACGCTGGTGATTGCTCTCGCTCTCACATGGCTGGGACGCGTCCATCGCCCAAAACTTTTGGGGGGCCGTACGTGCGCGATTCTGTTATGCGAGGTGGAGTTGATGCCGTGACAAACGGGGCGCCTGGGCGTCCCACCATGATGCCTTCATGTGCTGATGGTGGAGGGAGAACACCGCTACGGGGATAAGAATCCGTCTGATTCGTCGTGTTGGGGGTACCTCACTTGGGTTTAGTATGGCGCAGAATGATTGCGGGCGTCAGTCACCTCACTTCGGTCGAGCAGCTCTAAGCGCACAGTCGCCAATTCTCCCAGCGCTGATCAGTTGGCATCGGCGATGGAGACGCTCGTTCTGGACGCGATGGACCCGGAGCTGCTGCTGCTGGACGACGGCGCGTTTGTGGCGCAGCTCATGCCGGAGAGCGGGATGTATATGGGCGAGATCGGTGCTGGCGGCGACAGCCCTGACCCCGAGGGAGACCTCGCGACCGTCGCCGACGCGTCGCTCGAGGAGCTGCTGGCGCACGCGGATACCACGGCGCTCGTGCTGTCGTCGGACGTGTTGGAGGGCGGAGAGCACGCGCTCATGTTCCTGGACCAAGACGCGGACGCGCCGTCGTCCGAGAGCGAGCTCGACGAGCTGCTGCTCCGCCCCAGTTCGATGCCGCTGCCGGCGCCTTCTCCGTCGCAGCCTCCCGCTGTGATCTCTCTTCGTCAAGTGGGTCCTGTGCTGCCACCAAAGCCAGCAAGTGAAGCAGACCCAGGCAGCGATAGCGCCAGCAGCGGCGACACAGGGCTCAAGTCGGCGCCTCCCCGTCGTCGTCGGCAGAAGGACGAGCTGGATTACCTGCGTAACAAGGCTGTCGAGCTGGAGAGGGAGCTGCAGCGCATCAAGACGCGCGAGGAGCTTGGAGATCCCGAGTCGGACAGGGCGTCGCAGAGTGTGTGCCTTGACAGCTCTGGTGCCTGGGGCAGCCACCCGGAAGCGGACATCGCGCCGGCGGGGTCGCCCAAGAAGAAGCTATTGTGGCGACGCGTGGCGCGTAGCCAGCTGGAGAGCCGTCGCCGCGCGCAGCGCGAGAACGACAAGCTCAAGGAGATGGTGCAGGGCCAGCTCGAGGTCATCCAGGGGCTCGAGAAGGTGCTACAGAAGCGGGCTGCTATGGAGGTACGCTTTGAGTTGGGAGAGCAGCTTGTGATCGATTGTAAACGCTGACGAGTGAGCCTTATCGGTACGGCAGGGAACGGACCAGTGGCTTGAAGATCGGAAGCGCGTCCGCGTCGTGAACGAGTCCGACTCGGCCATCTTCGAGAAGCTCAAGATGGACCTGGGTGTCCGGTACGAGCAGACCGCGTCAGTGTTTGAGGGAAACGCGTACGCCGCGCAGAAGCTCGACGGCGACCATGTCCAGGTGAAGGTGGACGGTGCGGACGGCATGTTCTTGGAGTTTGTGGCCTCCAAGATCGTGCCGTTCGACCTGACCGAGACCAGCAACATGATCTGGCACTGCTTTACGCGCGGCCAAATGGACCTCAAAGACGGCTATTACTCGGTACGCGTCTCCTTACTCTACACGTATAGCTGTGTTGCGGGGAATCACCTGACGTTGTGGTGGTCACCGACTCCGGACTAGATGATCGATAATACGGACGACACGCTGTCGGCCAAGATGGTGCTAACCGTACGCCAGAACAACTACGACGTGCTCCGTGACGCCAAGTTCGTCATCCGACGGTACCTTGGCGAGAATCACTGCGTGCTCGTCTGGGCGTGCCAAGCGGAGACGGAGGGGACGCTGACCAAGGCGAACGGCGTGCAAATGTTCGACTTCGGCTGGACGCTCGTTGAGCCGGCTCCCAAATCGCCATCGTCGAACGGAGATGAGGATGAGCTGTCGTCGACCATCATCCAGTCGTGTGCGCGCGTGAAGATCAAGCTGCCGGACGCGCTTGAGCACACGCAAGAAGACGTCATCTTCCTCACCGATCTAGTGACGGGGTCGTACATGCGCAACTTGGTGGGCATCCACCAGTCCGTCGAGGACATGTTGGTCGAAGAAGCCATCAAGCGGACCAACTAAGCGGATGCATGAGCCTTTATTCCTCTTTCATATGCCGAAGGTCTAGCCTAGCAGCCAGAAGTATATCTTCTGTTCGTTGATGATGCGAGTTCATGTTGCGCAAGAAGGAGGTGGTGACGAGGTCCGCCAGCACGCCAACGTTCTCAGGCTTCAGCTGCGTATCATCCGAAAGCTCTGGCATCACGCGGGCGCACGACTGGATGATTGCAGTCGGCGCACGATGGCTGCTGGCTTGAGTGCATGTTGTTGGGTCAGCGGCATCGCGAATGACCGTCCAGCCGGAGTTGAGCAGTCGGACGCCGTGGTCGCCACAGAGTGGCCCGTCGGTGTCGGTCTGGCATTGCCACACGATCACGACACGGTCCGGCTCGGTGAATTTCCGAGCCACAAACTTGATGTCGACTAGCACTTCGGTCCGCATGCCGCTCAGTCGGATGGATAGCTTTGCAGAAACAGCATCGGCTGACGCACTGACGGTCTGTCCCCAAGCAGAGCAACGATTTAGAGTCCGATGCAAAGCTATCGCACCAAGCAGTATCGCGTACCATGTAAACACCGTCGCTGAGGGCGATCTCGGTGCTCTGGAGCCCGTCCCACATGGCGTTCCCGGCGTCGTGGAAGGCAAAGGGCACGATCTTGGCGTCGAAGAACTCGATGTACATGCCATGGGTCGCGTGTATCTTGACGCGAGTACGTTGCATCTCCTTCATCTTGTCCGCACACTTGCTTTCGCGTAGTACGGCGTCCGTCTCGAGGTATCGCGAGTCCAGATCGCTCTCTAATCGCGCGAACGTGATCGCGTCGGCGTCGGTTAGCGCGCATTGCCGCTTGCGGAGGTTCATCCAATGCTCGGCCTGGACAGCCCAAGAGGTGGTAAAGCAAGAGTACGTACGGATTCAGACCATAACAGCATTGAAGATCAGACAACACGCCGACAGCGAGCGTACCGATGATGTTGAGCGCTTGCGCAGCAGCTTCTGCATGCCCTGCATGATCTTGACTTGGTGGTCCAGCATGTGGCGCAGTTTGAGGTTCTCAACGTGCGCATTTTGCCGCCGCTCGAGTTGGCTCTTGGCCACGCGGAGCCACAGCGCGCTTGTCTGTTGCTGCGCCGTCTGGGCATCAGCCTCGCCGTTCGTGACTGACGACAGTGCTGTGGTCTCGCCTTGCGTGTCAGTTCGTCGGTCCTGCTTGTGCAGCTGCATTCGAGTGAGCTCTTTGCGCAGCTCCTTCTCCTCTGCGCGCAGTCGGAGGATCTCCGCCCGCTCGCGCTGTTTCGTCGACGGCTTTCTCGGTTTGGCCGTCCCCGCGCTTGGGCCGCCAGGCTCGGACTCGTCGCTCGGGGTGGACTCTTCACTCGGCGTCGCCGCGTCTACGAGGTCGATTATGTCACCGAGGCTGTCCTCCCTTCGGTCCACCCCGTTGGTTGCGTCCACAGCATCCGCTCCGGCGTGATCTCCACTGTGAAAGAACTCGCTGATCGCGTCGCTCAGCGACTGCTCGTCCTCGTCCTCGGTCTCATGCAGCAGCGCGTCCAGCAGCGCCGACGAGTCCATCATAGCCGTCGAGAATTATACTGTGGACGCGAAGAGACGTGGGCGCATGGGCAAAGGGATCGCCGCCGCAGGAAGAGGAAACGTCGCCCCATGTCTCCCCTCTGTATGGCTCCTTCAAGTTCCGTGCTGGAACTGTACCCGCTCACAAATTCAAAGAATGTTGGTGGTTTGAGCAATCAAAGACGAGAGTGATGGTTTTCTTTTTGCAAACGCTACTATACAATATCTTCAAGTAATAACTATTTGATTGCCAAAATTACAAAAATATATGCTGTAGAGGACAGAGGTTCAAGATTACGCCACTTTGGTCGCTGAAAAGCCAGTGATCGCGACCGATTGAGAAGAGGTCGATGGCTTCGCTCCATGACGACGACGCCGGCGGCGAGCTCGCGGGGCTGCTGGACGACTGGAGCGACAGCGAGCTGTTGCCGCTGTTTGCCCCGATTCCGTCGCCCAATGAAGGTGACGACTGCTCCGTGGCGGCCTCGGAGGGCGCGACGAACGCCCACGCAGCCGCAACGTTGGCACTCACGTTGGGACCGCAACCAATTGCGGATCGTGGAGCCCTTGAGGACTCTACAAGCTCGCCGATCAAGTCGGAGGCCGAGACCTGCGCAAAAGCCAAGAGGACTAGCGACTCGAACGTGACGCGGAAGCGCGAGCGCGAGGAGCTCCGGCGGCTTGAGGCCGAGGCGTACGGCCTGGAGATGCAGCTCGCGTCGACGCTTCGGCATCGACAGCTCGCGGAGGGTGGTACGAGACACGGAGGGGGCTACAGCAGCATGGAGATGTGGGCGCAGGTGGCGCGGAACCAACTGCTCGCCAAGCAAAAGGCCGAGCTGCAGAACGCAACGCTGCGGGAGCTGCTGAGAGAGCAGCTACGACTCGCCAGGAGCATGGAACGCATGGTCAGCCGACGACCAAGCGACACGGTAAGTGTTCGTTGTGTGTTGGTAACTCTATTGACTGGTCTAACGCAGTTGTTGGCTGCAATTGTCCGGCTTGTAGGCTCTGTATCGAGTGTTTGGAAGCACCAACTTCATCCCAAGGAAACGTCTTCGCTCGGGCACTTCCATTGACGACAACCTCACGTTCCATCGGCTATTTCAAAGCGTGGATCGAAGCTATAAAGAGCTGGACCGCGTGTTTCTTTGGGACAGCAATGACTCCAAGACCCCGCGGGCTCGCGCTGAGGCGAGCGAGTACAAGCAGTTCATGTACTCGGCTGTGATCCCGTTCGAGATGAAAGCAGCGATGGCGGCGGCGTGGGGGTTCCTGAGCCGCGATCAACAAGGCGTTGCAGGAGGCGAATACCGCGTGATCAAGCGCACGCCCTCGACAATCGCGTGCGAGTCTGTCGCAGCGATCGGGGCGCCAAGCGACGTTGGTGAGACGCATATTCAATTGCGATGCGCAATGAAGAAAACGGAGGAGCGCGATCGCATCGTCCTCGTGTGGCAGTCGACCACAGCGCGAGAGTTCCTTTCGTCCTCCAGTGGTACGAGTGAGCCGACGTTGGAGCAGAGTGGCTGGCTGGTCTTGTCGGACGCTCCTGTCTCGTCGAGTGGTGCGGTTGCCACCAGGATCCAGATGTGCGTTCGGCACCCTGCCAAGCTGGACGCACGTCCCGCCGCTGCTCGTGGCTCATCCGGCCTGGAGTCTCTATATCAGCAAACGGCAGCGGCATGTGACAATGGCTGCGCGTTGGATCTGCTGACCGAACTCATCTTCCGAGATGCGCAGCAGAATGTTGGCGCCTGGTACCAGTACGTAGAGAACATCCTAATGGAGCAGCAGCAAGTCGGAAGCACCAACAGAGCGGCCGGGTAGGTGTCCGAGCGTGAAGTGAGTTTGCTACTCGAGTAGATGGCTGACGAATGAGTGTGGATAACGTGAAAATGAAGAGTTGGTTGAATTTACAGGGCGCTCTGCGTTAGCCGGATGCTTTTTAAAGCACTTAAAAGAAGTCCGTTGGAGCACTCTAGCTGAGAGCAAGGAGCTCCTCCATGAGCAAGTTCTCGATGAGCTGGTTGTCCTTGGACTTGGACTGGTTCCACCCACTGATCGCGATGTCGATGTAGACGTCCGCGCGATAGCGCTTGACTGGCTCACCGTCCAACTCGAGCCTCGTGATGCTCATGAGGCTCTGGATCACCGAGTCGGACGGCGTCTGGGCGTCCCGAGTCACAACGAGCAGTTGAACTTCAAGGAACTTGAGACCAACCGGCTCACCGGATTGCTGTTGGAACGGCTCCAGCACTGTCTGGCACACGATGACGCTCCGCGATTCCTCCACGTACTTGCGAGCAACGCGGTGGCATCGGACGCGATGGTAGTTGTTCAACGCTTGCACGTCAAACTCGTAGCTAGCCATGATCGTGCTGTCCGTCTCGCTGTCCGTCTACGTTTGACAAACCAAAAGCTGTTTAGCCAACGATGCCCGCTGAGCATGAGCTGGAGATCTGGAAAACTTACCTTGCACATGAGCGATCGACCGTGTCGGTATTGCAAGCCGCGCTCGCCGAGCGATGTCCAGACAGCTTTTTCGGTTGTGCGGAGCTCGAACGGCACCGGGTTGCTATCCAGGAGCTCGATGAAGATGCCGCTCACCGTGTCTCTCCTCGCCTGCCGCTTTCGGCCAGGGCACGGCAGTGTGTGCATTTCCGCGTCCGTGAATTGCTTGTCGACGCCAACATATAGCTCATCCATGTTGCGCTCCAGGCCAGCCAGCACGCCCTCCGACTCCAGTGCGGTCAGCGGCTTGAACCGCTTGAGAGTGAGTACGCGTCCCAACTCCTGAAGAGGAGGCAATCGATACAAACGGACACGTAAGCTTGGTAGTACATCGCAAACAGTTTGGAGGGGAATCGCACTTACATTGTCTCGCGCTTGGCGCCGGAGCTTGCGCTTGAGGTTCTTCGCGTAGCGCACTTGTTGGTCCACGACCGCCCACAGCCGCTGGTTCTCTTCTTCAGCGTTGCGGCGAGCGGCGAGCTGCCTCGCTGCGAACTGTTCCCAAACCGACTCGGACTGGGACAGGATGGAGCACACGTAGTCGGACGCCTCGGCCGTCGGCGACGCGGAAGTCGCTTGCAGCGACTCGAGCTGCTTGGTCAGGTCCTTGACAGTCTCGCGCAGGTCCTGCAGCTCCTGTCGACGGGAGATGGACTGCGCCTTCTGAGGGCGAGCAATCTTCAATAGGCGCGCTGTCGCCGCGTCCAGGCGCCGGCCGTCCGCCACGCCGCCCGGCCTGACAGGATGCCCTAGATCTGGTGATGACGGCGCCGAGGATGAAGCTGCGGTTTCGGATAGCTGTCCAGCGTCATCATCCTGGTCCACGGCGTCTTGAGTTGGAGGCGCGGACAGCGCATGCACATCAATAATCGGCTCAAAGAGCGACTCCAGCACGTCGGCAGTGGCCCCATCGGCGGCGTTCACGTCAGTCGAGCCGAACGGATCGGACGGCGGCTCGAGCGAGTGCGCGCGGTGGAACTGGAACCTCGCCGTCAGGTCCTTGGCGCGGCGCACGTGCCTGGCGGCTCCGTCGGCGCAAAAGTCGTCGCTGTCCGTGTCCGAGCGCTCGTCGCCTGAGAGCTCGTACTGCGCGATGAACTCGAGCGCCGCCTCGAACGCCTCGACCTCCTGGCCCGCGTCCTTGTTGCCCATGCTTTGCGTCGTCGCGGGTTGATGTCGTACGTGCTTGCGGAGCTATTCGGCAGCCGGCGCTAATCGATAAATGACCAGAGAGTGGTGGGCGTAATACAGCACAGTACCTACGACGCCTTTGTGCAGGGCGAGGACGAGGGGGCAAGAGGACTGTAAACGTTAGCGAATGTATCGCTCAGCTGCCTGCGTCACCCGCCGCTATACTGAGGCCAAGTTAAAGTCGCATGTGGCGGTGTTCTGATCACTCGTCTGGCGCAGTGACTCACAGCAGGTTTGGCCCGTCCCCGACATACAGCGGGTTAAGGTTATGCGATAGGGACAAGAGCGCGCGCTGTGATTGGCCGAGCGCGGTGATTACGCGCTGTTCCGCCGAGTATTTGGGCAGCCGCACGGACCGAGGGATTACCTGGGTCATCGGGCGCCGCTTTTCGTGCGCGGCGCACTGCCCGCTCGAGTTGACCAACATGCACGCGATGGACGAGGAAATCCAGAAAAATCCATCCCGGTCGCGTTGCGTGGCCGCACGTACCGAACAAGCATCACGGCGTGCACACCATCGGCTGCAATGCACCAGGCATATGAGTGCTGCAGGTGCTGGAGGCGTCCCCGGATCCCCGGATCACAAGTGCTGTGGATGGGCGTGTTGAGCCTGCATCACGCAGTGCAATCACCAGAACGGCAAGCTGTTTGGCCGGCCTCGCTTGGTAAACCATACGCGCTCGTGCACGCCACCGCTTCACACGACGCCTGGTCCAAGAGAATAGACAGTGTGGGTGTGTTATCAGGATCCACCGCTCGAGGGAGTCGCAGCAACGACGGGGTGGATCGTGTGTGACCTCGGCTTGAGGGAAGAGCCGGTCGCCGCGCGTTTATCCTGGCGAACAATTTGTCGGAATAAACACGCAAATCCACGCGGTGCTCACGCTGCTCGCGTGCGTCGATCCCCATGTGTTTGCCGACCTCGTAGGTCCATCATGCTGTGCGTGCGCAGTAGTTGAGGTCGACGGAGCTCTAGGCTTTATTTGATGAAGTCATTACCGGTGTGCTCCCTTCTCGCTTTCACCGCTCCCGCCTCGGTCGTATGCACACGCAACATGACAATCACTGCTAGCTAATTGTGAGCGCTGCGGTCGAGCGGGCCTGCGCGTCACGGCAAGTTGCTTGGCTGCTGCCTCTTGAGAAGCCGCTCGAGTCGCCGAGCCACCTCGATCTGTGCTTGCAGGCTTGCTCTTAGCCGCGCGTTCTCTTGCTCGACCCTGCGCCGAGCCTCATACTGGCGCTCCGCGATCTGCTGCCACACCCGCGCATCGTGTGTTGCCGCGTTAGCAGCCGAAGAACGGTCGCCCTTGCCGCTGGTAGGATCGACTTGGTTGGCGGCTGATCGCATTAGGTTCGCTTGCCGCAGCTGCACAAGCCGACCCTCAAGTGCTTGCACTATTGCGCGCAACTGGATCAACTGCTCGCGCTTCCGGCCACGCTGGTGGGTGAGCAGCAGATCGATGTCGTCAAGAACTGATATCCGGGGCTGACTGGGCGCGACGGACACTGGGGCCGGCGAGCGGTTGACGATGGACGGAGCACTGCTGATGGCGTCAGCCGGAGGGTCCGCGTCCCTGTTGGAGGCGGTGTGAGTGGACACGGTGAGCGCGTCGGCATCAAAGGACGCCGATGCGGGTCCATCAATGCTCTCGAACGTCCACCCACTCTCGACGAGCATCTGCATCGTGGCGTCAATCGCGGCTGGGTCGGGGTCGGCATCAACAGGATCGAGCGTCTCCTCGGACAGCGACAACCGCATCGGGTAGGCATCTAGCAGCTGCAGCGTCTCCTCCAGCGAGATTGTCTTGTCCTCACCCTCGAATGTATCCATGTCGAAACCTGTCCAAGCAGCATCATCGCACACAAGAACGTTATCATGGTGACGTCTCGGGATGATACGTGCTGGGTTGAAAGCGCACCTGCCCGTGGCTTGATTCGAAATGGTGTTTGTTCTTCGTCGAAGAAAGAAGAGTGAGTACTCCATGCCGACTCGTCAGAGCGAGCGCTGCATCCATCAAGCGGTGCAGAATCGCTCGTCCGCGCATAGATAACCGAACCGAACTTCAAATGCTGGACGTGGCAGCGAGCGTGACACTTTGGCTGACCGCGCGACACAAATAGACAAGGCAGGTACACACCGCGTGTCAAACTCCGTGACGGAATGAACCGGTGAAGGTCCGCCCTCTTCCCACCTACTATCCACGATACTTCATGTCGGCTTGGTGGGGCACCTTACTCATTGCCACGCATTAGCTTCCCGGCAGTCGCTAAGTTGCGAGGTTGAAGCTATATGGACGGGGAGACCACTTATCCAACATACCCGTGTGTCTGTCTATCTACTAAAGCCAGTCTTCGCAATGACTTGGCGGCCTAGAAGTGGGTGAAACGAGCATGCGGGGCATGGCCAGAGGAAGGAATGCTAACTCGGCGGTCGTGCACTTGAAATGACGGTGAACTGGCGTCACCACTTCAGTCTCCGAATATTCTCTACCAAAGTTCAATGCGCTGTAGCAGGTTGTGAGTATGAACTGTGACAGGTCTTGTGATCATCTCTTCAGCATGGGGTGAGTTGCTGTCAGCGCGTAATCAACGGATATTCTATTCGATAGGAAAACGAGAATGTTTGTGCTTCACAGAACATCCGCGTTTGAAGTTGCCCAGGTACAGTACACGGTACATGGCGAATTTCGATACATTGGCCACCGTCGCTTTAGTCGATTTCAATTTGGTATCCACAACAACAAAAAACGCGCGCTGGAGTGTGACACTGACGCGTTCTTTATGTCGGTGACAACATGGCAGCTCCAAAGGCTGGCCAGCGATGCTGCGTTGGTCACTTGGACGTCCGTGGCGCGGTGCGGGATTTGCGGGTGGCGCTTTTGAAGCCAAAAATACACAGTGTACCTATGCACGTAGCCACTTCGTTGCGGAAGTCAAATGTCCATCCAGTATTATGATCTGGATTTTAAATCAACACCAGAACAGAACCTCCGCTGGCATCTCCAACCTCGGTGCACTACTACACTAACCATGTCCTGCCAGACACGAGGCCGCGAGGAAATCGTCCAGCATTTCATCCCGTGCGGTGACCACCAGGCCCCACAGCGTTTGCGCGAACGGCAGCTCGATCAAAGCGCCTGGAAGCGAAGAACGAGGTGGCGACGAAGCGGACACGGGGAGGCGGGAAACGGCAAGGTGCGTGTCAATGATCGTTTGACACTGGGGCGCTGGCGCAGCCGTTGCATAGTGATTGTCGACGCCGCGCACGCGTCGCACACAGGTCTCTTCATAACGAAGATCCGCCGACATGGCTCCGGTGGACAGACGCCTGGGCTCGATCAGCGTCTTGCTGATAAAGACGGTCTCTCCTGACCGATCTGCGAACTTCCGAGCGACGGAACGGGTCGAGACGACCATGTTTCCCCGCTTGAGCTCAAGAGTCATACGCGCGCCAGCCCAGGCAGCGTCTTGACAGCCACCCGAGAACTGTCAGTTGCACACTGACATTGAGTGTCCTTAATGCCACGAACGATGCGACTAAAGCGAGACTAGGCGTGCTTACCTCGAGGAGAAATGACGGATTTTGACATGCGACGCGGGTCTTCATCGCGCTGGTAAACAGACTTCCAGCAGCCCCGGTCTGTAGCAAGTGCCAGACCGCACGCGCGGTCTCAGCCTGTGTAAACGGGACGATGCGGTGGTCGTGGTGGCGGACAAGACACTCCGTGGTTCCCGTCTCGAGCAATTCAGAGAGCGACGCTGCAGTCTGGTCGGCGCTGGTGGTTCTCCAGTTCAAGTACAGTGAACTAACGCCGTTAAGCAGCTCAATGACGAGCGCGTCGGTTCCTAGCGTCGCTCGAAGCTGGCCCAAGTTGGGCGCCTCATTATGGCAGCCGTCAATCGCTTCTCGGAGTCTCTGGAGAGCAATCGAAATGCTTGTGTGAGCACACGAGCAAGTGACAACACTCTTGTTGGCCGTACTTACCTCAGTACTGCTTTGCCGCAGCCACGTACGCCTTAGTCTACTCGCTTTCCGCGTCTCAGACTTGACCAGAGCCCGTAGGCGCTCATTCTTACGCTCGGATTCAAGGCGCATGGTGAGCTGCCGCGACGCCGCCAGCTGCCAGAACGATGGGCGCCCAGTGGAGCTCCATCGACCCTGCAGGTTTTCCGAATACGCTAAGGTTGCCAGGTCGCGTCGGTCGCCCTTGAGCCGCTCCAGCATCATCGTGAGGTGGTACTCCTCCAAACGCAGCTCATCCAGCTGCTGGCGAGTTGTCTTCTTGCCCCAAAAGGCGCTAGCGCCACGCACTGGTACTATTGCTGTCGTCGCATTCCGCGTCGTGCCCAGCACGCACCGTGACTGCACACAAGGCGGGACGCCTCGATTGTCCCCTTCAGGTTCCGCCTCATTTCCGGCATGCGGCTTGCTGAGCTCGAACGCGTCCACGAACCGCAGCACCTCGCTCACGGCGTCCGGGTCGTCGCTCAAACCTGACGCTATTTGTTGTTCGTCGTCAATAGCAGCGCAGAACGGCGTAGAAAGGAGGGCGACGTGCTCGCAAGGAGCCGCGTCTGAGATACCCGGACGTGCGGTGGCGCTCTCCGTCGCACCGTCGCCAGCTTGGATTTGCGCGCCGTCCATTCTGTCGAGCTTTCTCCGCTTGCAATTCGGTCTATTTCGTGTGAGGATCTTTGATTATCAACATTTCCTGCTGAACATCATTTACTGTTGTTTGGCATAACCGATGGATTGAGTATGAACGGTCTCGTTTACTTTACAAACCTTGTATAGTGCATATTTCTACGATATGGACATCTGATTCAACAGGGCCAATCAACTTCAACTTGGAATCGATGCATGTACATTGATCCAGATATGTCCTGTACTCACTCCCCTGCCACTAACTGATCCTTCGCCCGTACGGAGTGATCATCGCGGTGCGAATCACCGAACCATTGCTCGTTGTAGTTGCAGCGCTAGATTCTCGATGGCTTGGTGCTCGTGTGTCATTGTGGCGTTCATTGTGCCAATGCCGAGGTCGATGTACGGCTCAAATTTCCACGCCGGGCACTTGGTCACTCCGTCCATGTCGAGCGCGTGCGAGCTGCGGACCAACTCAATGACGGTCGAACGCTCTCCAGTAGGTAGATAGTCGCCGCGCTTGACAACTCGCGCGGCCATCAAGGAGAACTTGGCACTAGATATTGCGACATCGGCTTCGACCCACGGCTCGACGAGCGCGAAGGTCACGAACACGGTGCGCTCAGGCTCCACGAATCTGCACGAGACAGAAGTCAGCGTGAAGTTGGCCACGTGCCCGTCGAATTGCCCCGCGCCAGTAAACGAAACCTGCACGGTATCGCCATGATGGGCCACGTGCTACACTCCCAGCAGTTGAATGCAATACATACATTAGTCAGTCGATTCGCCAGCAAACAGATAGGAATCCGTTCAACAGCTCATGGGCTTCTCACCTTGATGTCTCCAGCGAACGGTCTCCAAAGACACGGATCCTGTAGGTAGCCCCAAGTCGCACGGTCGACCACTTTAGCGTCAAAAGGCACGTAGACGCGGTCGATGTACGTGATCTTCATCTCCTCTCGAATGGCGTGGCGGGGCGTCAGGCACTTCCGGGTCGGAGCGACCAAACTCTCCATCCCAACGTCCTTCCAGAGATGATCTAGGCGAGAATACTGGTGGTTCAGGCGGCCCATTAAGTCTTGGATCGTGTCGCTGCGGCTCGCGGTGAAGAGCACGTTCCTCGGTATAGTCACAGTGCTGAACTTGCTGGCAACAGCATCAACCTCCTGTCGCCACCGACGGATACACCGGTTGTCAGTAATGAACACAAGTCCACATTAAAAAGCAGATTGGAACGAACCTGTTGATGCGGCCGCTTCTTCAGCTGGCTGTCCACGCTCATCAGGTAGCGTCGCTGCGAGTTGACGAGCTTCCGCAGATGCACGTTCTCGCGCTCTGCCTTCTCGCGGAGGCGCAGTTGCCGCGTCGCGACTTCTTCCCACATGGCGATGACCTGCGACCTCGGCAACCGTTGCTGCATGCTTTCATGTGTCGCGGTGTCCCCTGCGGCTCTGTTTACTGCTGCGTGAGCCTGCGACTTGAGCTCCGCAGCCTGAAGCTCGAACGTCAGCTCATCAGCCTTCTCCCTGAGAAGCTCGATGCGATTCTTCATCGTAAGTCGCTTGCGAGGCGGCGGACAGCACTCATTCTGCGGCTCTCTAGACGCAACGCGACTGCCATCGCCTTGGGCTGGCGTCAAACGCGGCGGCTGGCTGTTGCCGTTGTCGAACGGCGTCGGAAGAGACTGGGTGAAGACCGTCGGGTCGAACGCGGAGAAGCCATCAAGCGTGTCGGGGACCAAACTCGTCGCGAAGCATTCGTTCCACGGCAGATCGTCGAGCGCGCAGTCCAGCGCTTGGAGTTCCCCTTGCCCCGCGATGCAATCGGACGCCTCAAACTCAACAGCATCCAGACACGATGGGGCGACTGGCACTAACGACGGCCCCAGCAACCCCTCCAACTCAGCAATGAGGAGTCCGGCGTCGTCCTGGTCAGCTCCGTCCAGCGACATCGTTCAACGGAAACTTGGAGTGTGAGGGCGCTAACCAACAGCCACAAATTGCCACAACCTACTCGGCGGGACGAGATGTTGGTGTCTCTACTCAGTCTGTATGAACTGAACGATGCGGTGCAGAAGCTCATCCCCAAGTTCGGTTGCCTGGCACGCGATTACGCCAAAACAAGTGACACACACAGCAGAAAAATCCAACGGCAGACTGCAAGACGTCAGCCCAAGGTCCCACCGTGTCTGCTGCTGGCACGTCGTTGCCACTTTCACTCGAGCACGAGAGACAACCATCGGGTCCGCGATCGGTCTCAGCTTCTTGTGCCTGTGCGTGGTAAAAAATCCAGTCGCTCGATGGTGTTGGCAAGTTGCGCACGCCTCTGCAACGTTAGGCAAGAAGATCACCTGTCGTTGCCCACCTTCTCCAACCGTAGACCAGCCGACTCAGGCGATGATCAATGCACGCGGACATCGAATGTTACTTGTTGCATGTTGAAATTCCCAGAATTCCCTGGGGTTTGATTGCTAGTGACCGCACAGCCCAACTGGTGGCTTGCTACACCATGTTGTGCGCGCTCGTTGCACAGCTCCGCAGCGACTCGTCAACCAGCAGGTTCTCCACCATTTCGTTCCGCGACAGGTGCGTCTGGCCCCAGATCATCTTAGCGATCGACACGTTGAAGTCGCGTCGCCAGAACCCAGCGTTCGGTCCGTCCAGCACCTCGCGCCGCAGAGTCGCGTACGTCTCCATCCGAGTAGCTGCATGAGTCGACTCCACTGGGGTGAGCACGCGGACGTTGGTCTCGTAGCATAGCATCCCGATGAGCTTTCGGTCGCCGGCCCCTCTTGGCTCGACGAAAGTCTTCAAGACGACGACTGTGCGATCCCGCTCCACGTACTTCCTCACAACGATCCGGACCTGGATGAGGAGGTGGAAGGCTGGGAACTTCAACTCGAGGTGTGCGCTGCTCTTGATCAGATCGCCCGACATCTTCACAAACTGCGTGCGCGCAAATACAAGTCGCCACAGTGCTTTCTACCGTTAGGTGACGGCAACAACGGCATCGGGGAAATGAAGTAAAGCTGAAGCGACAAGTAGTACTGCACGTACTTCGCGATGGAAACTCGGGTTTCGGCGACTCGTTTGCTGAGCGAACGCGTGCCAAACCGCGTTTTCGACAGTGTGTAGCGGGAATGGCGCGGTCGTGTCCGCGAAGTACTCCAACAAGACGTCGTCGTCCTCTCGGTGCGCGTCATTCACGTTGACGGAGTTCGTGCCATGCGGGGAGCTCGTCCTGAGCTGCGCTCGCTTCGGGTTTAACGCCTCGATTGCAGCCAGATAATCTTCGTCGATCGTCGCAAGGAGCTTTGCGAATACTGCGTCGTTGTCGACAGGCGCGACGGCCGGAGCGCCATCATCGACCAACGAGCTCGGGGCCTGTGATGACGAGACGCAGACTTCGATTAGTGCAAACAATCTCAGGTCGAACGCAAAGTGCTAAGCCACAGCCACGCCGACTCACCTCGAGCTTCATCCGCTTCAGGAACACCTGCCGCAGGTACTTGGCCTTGCGAATTTGCGCTTGCACGAGCACCCGCAGCCTCGCGTTCTCGCCCTCGGCGCACTTGCGGTACTCGTACTGCCGGGCCGCCGCTCGTTGCCAGAACCCTGCTTGCGCGCCAGCGTTCGACAGTCCGCCAGCCTTCTGTACTGACACAAGTCGCCGTCTCGCATCCAGCCGCAGCGCCTCCAGGCTCGTCGACAGCTCGAACTCTTCCCGCCGGAGTTCGCGCAGTTCCTCCACTGGTCGACGCCGCCCACGCCTCTGGGTGTTGCCTGTTGCTGCTGATGCCTCTCCGCGTGGGCCAGTTCCAGCCACACTTGGGTCGTCGCTGCCGCTCGAGACAGGTGGCGAAGCACGGCCTGCATTGACATCAGTCGCCATGCCGTTGACCTCCATCGAGAGCTCGTCCATAACATCCCAGTCGTCGATGAACTGCAGCGCGGCCGCAAAGGCGGCGGAGCCGTCACCGTCGCCGTCGTTGCTCGTCTCGTAGCTGTTCATTCCTGCGGGAGTCTGGTCAACGGCGAGTTCAATTGTGACGTTGAGCTTGTTGAAATCCATTGTGTTGCATTGGCGACTATCGCAACCCAGCTTCGTCTGGTTATTTCATTTCAGTATCCCAACCAGTTTTACCGCTGCAAAATGATGCAGCAACAAAGATTACACGTACTTATATAACAAAATTCATAGACAGTTCGAACAACCAGAAGTCAGTCTGAAAAAATCCAGTTTGATGCATTTCCTATCCTAATCCAATACGTATCATCGATTGCATCGGTGCGCTTCAACATGCACTCGCGCTGACCAGGAACTCCTCGAGCAGCTCGGCGCGGGCTTCCAGCGCGCGTGCCTACACCGCTTTAGTGGAGCGGTCGTCAACTTCGTGCCCCCAGTACCTGGCAAGCGGGCCGTCAAGCACTTCGCGAGTCAAGGTTGCGTGCACTTGGACGGTCGTGAAGGGGTCGCAGTCGCCGTTCGCCGGCGTCAGCACGCGCACGTTGATCTCCGTGAAGATCGCGCCAAGGGGCATGCCTTGCTCGAAGCCTCGTGGCTCCGCGCGCGACTTGGAAATGACCACGACACGATCGGCCTCCTTGTACTTGCGCGCGACCATTTGGAGTTGGAGGAAGAATGGATTCCCGCCGTTGGGCATGGCGCTACTGGCACTAGTTTGGAGGACGTCGCCGGCGTAGTTGACGTACTGCGAGCGAATAGACAAGGCGTAAAAGGGAAAGACAACGCGTCAGAGAATCGTTCCGCATCGAGCTGGAAGCAAAAGATACATACAGCAAGCGAAGCGCACCGTCCGAAGAAAGCTCGAGCTCATCCGCTTCAGCGCTGGCTGCCAATGACCCTCCATAGCGCCTGTTGCGCAACGCGCAGCTCGAATGGGACAGTGGTTGCTTCGTCGTGGTCGAGGAAGAGAGACTTTGCGTGGAGTCTGCGGTCGACCAACGCGAGCGAGTCCCCTCCACTAGAGTGCTTGATAGGAACGAAAGCGTCTGAGGTGTCCAGATCCGCATAGATCGCATCGATATCATCGAGCAAGGCTGCAAAGACGGCGTCGTTATTCGCTGGAACAGCACTCGCTGCTGGAGTGAGCAGGCCAATCCCCACTGCGTTGTCTCGCTGTCATAATGACAACATCACACGCGCAACGAGCAGTACCGTCAGCCATATCACCACGCCTACATACAGATACCCACGCGCACTTACCGACGCATTCAGTTGTCGATTCATGGCTTGCTGCAGCTGACGCGCGTGTCGTATCTGTGCCCGCAGCAATCCGGTAAGGCGGCGATTCTCTTGCTCGGATTGCTGGCGGTGCTGCAGCTGTCGCGATGCCGCACGCTCCCAGAACAGCAGCGAGTTCCGTCGACCGTTCAGCTTGCCACTGGTCCCCTTGCGAGTGCTGCTGCTCCGCGACGTCCTTACCACCTGACGACGCGCCTCGAGGCGCAGATCTCGCAGCTTGGACGACAGCTCGCTCTCCTGCTTCCTCAATCGCGTCAGCTCCTCTTTCGGACGAACGCGATTGCAGCGCGCAGACTTCATGGCAATCTTGACAGAGCCCATCGCAACTTCTTCACCACCACCAGCATCAGAGGAGCGCGACACGACTGTCGCTTGCGAACAACGGTCGCTGTCCATGTTGTCATCGTCGTCGGGGTCCACGTCGTACTCATCCAGGAACGCAAGCGTGGCATTCACGGCCGCGACTTCCATAGAATCTCCTTTCAGGAGTTAGAGCGCACTCCTAGCCGGGCCTCTGTCGTTGCTGTCGACCTCGTTGGCGCAATGGAGACCGCTGTCGTCGGCGAGGAGCGCGTCGTCACCGATCAGCTCCAGCGCCGCGTCGAGCACTGCGGCGTCGTCCGCGTCGAGCACTGCGGCGTCGTCCGCGCCGAGCGCCAGCGGCCAATCCGACTGTCCATGCCGACGCAACTTGAAACTGGTGTGGAGGTAGTCGCCGAAGTCGTCAACTGAGACGGTCCCGGTTTGCGTTCACTTGCACCCGTGTATCACAACGTGCCGAGTCGTCGTCCACGGTGTTGTGAGGAAACACCCTTCAGTACTGATATATTTCAATTAATTATCGTAGTATACAAGCAATCGATTTTCTATTTCACTTGTAATAATTGATATCACCGTTTTAAATTATATTTTAGTCAGTCGGCATCGGCAAACAAAAAATCCAGCGGCACGCGACGCACCGTCACTGGTTGAACCGAGCTGCTAGTTCAGGCATCAAGCACCGATACTTTACTGTAATGGTTGCAATTTATCTTACGTGTGTTTCCCGCATGTACTCCACTACTGTAGCCATCATCCCAGCGTGCTCTGCAGTCGTCACGAGACGCTGGCGTCCACTAGAAACTCTTCGAGCAGGTCGTGGCGGGCAGCGAGCGCCTGTATCCACATGCGCTTCGCGATTGCATCGTCCCCTTCCCGTTGCCCATGGGACGCGTTGGGCCCGGAGCCAACAAACCGCGCCATCATAGACCGTAATTCAGTGGTCGTCACCGGCGCAGCATTGTCGTCGCCAAGGTCGTTGCTTGGTGTAAGGATGTAGACGCTCACTTCAGCGTACTTCGAACCCAACTGCCTGCCGTGCTGCAGACCCTTGGGCTTGACTAACGCCTTGCAGATGACCACGACGCGCTCCCGCTCGGTGAAAGCCCGTGCGACTGCCTGCGACTGCAGATAGAACGGGTACTGCACCTGCTGGACGATCGTACACGCACTGTTGCAAAGAATGCCGTCCGTATCCTGGACAAACTGCGATAAGCGCACAGCAGGTGAGTGTCTCTGCCATCATCATTAGCAAGGATCGTTTGCGTTGCTTGCATACTCACTTACATTTCTGAAGAAGTTGGGGTTGCTTCGCTTGGTCTTCGTGCCCATGGACTGCCAGACTGCCTTCTGTACCGCTCGCAAGTGGAACGGGACGGTGCTAACATGCCGATGCTTGGCAAAGGGCGCGTCGCCGACAGCGTTTGGCACGTAGAACGTCACACTCGTCTCGCCTTGAGGGCCCAGGCCGCTCGATGCGTCGTCACTAGCTGCTCCAGCAATGTCGAATGCCTCCAGCTTTGTGTAAACCTGGTCGACATCACCGAGCAGCACCTCGAACACGGACGCATTGTCTCTCGGGACGCGGTGGGCGACTGGTGTGTGCGATTCTGTACATTCCTACCATTGCGATAACGACCGTAGCAGCATGCCAGTCTAAGGAACCGTACACAACTGTGATCGAGTTGTGTACCTACCGATTCCACAAGTCGCCGTGACAACGCTTGCTGCAGCTGGCGCGTGCGGCGTATTTGTCCCTGCAGCAAACCCTTCAGGCGGCGATTCTCCTGCTCGGATCGCTGGCGGTGCTGCAGCTGCCGCGACGCCGCGCGCTCCCAGAACAGCAGCGAATGCCTCCGAACCGCCAGCTTGTCGCTAGACGCCTTGCGAGAGCTGTTACCCCGCGACGAGGTGATAAGCCGGCGGCGCGCCTCGAGCCTCAGATCTCGCAGCTTTGACACCAGTTGGCTCTCCTCTTCCCTCAGCCGCGCCAGTTCTTCCTTAGGTCGAACGCGATGGCGGCGCGCCGACTTCGTGACGATCCTGACTCGAGCGGCGCTTGCTGCATTCCTGGCGATCGTTTCCTTCCCAACGTCCGTGTCCGAGTGGCTCGACGACACCGTCGCCGGAGAAGCGTGCCCGTGATGACTGTCGTCCATTTCCTCCTCGTCGGCGTCGCTGCCTATGTCACATTCGTCCAGGAAAGCGCGCGTGGCGTTCAGGACCGCGAGCTCCCCCGAGTCTCCCCTGCGCAGCTCACGCGCACTGTTCGCGTTTAAACGTGGAGCAGGAGGGATGAGAGCGCTACCAAGCGCGGCCTTGCTGGTGGATTGGTCAGCGCAAAGCAGAGCGTCTTCATCCCCGAGGAGCGTGTCGCCGCCGACGAGCTGCAGTGCCTCATCAAGCGCCGCCGCGTCCTCTGGGTCGAGCGCAGGCGGCCAGCCCGCGCAGTCCATGGCAAGAGGCGATGGGAATCCGCAATGCTTGCCATGTGGGCGCTGTGCAAACGAAAACGACATGGGGATCAGCGCATCCGGTAATACCTCTAATATAATATATCGATACATATTTGATTACAAATGAAATTATAGAAGAGCTTTCCAATTCTCAAATCGGCTCTGGTATTGAATTAATCGATAAAATTGATAGCAATATGAATTATCCTTTTGTCAATAGTCGTACGTATCATTGTTCGCCGTCTTCTGGATGGTTGTATCAGTACGTATAAAGAATATTTAGTCCATGTTAGTACAGGCCGCCGAGTTAGCCAGCAACCGTCGCTTTGCCTGGTCGGCGCAGCATCATGTGCTCAATCTGCGCGTAGGCATTGCTGCAATAGTCCACATTGGCCCGGGCGAGTCCGTCGGCGAGGCACTTGGCGTGCAGCGCGTGGACGCTCATTACACTCGGCGCGACATCGATCTCCACTTGAAAGTTGAGCTCCAGATGGCACAAATCGTTATGACTGCTCGAGACGACCGCGGCGCCCTGGGTGCGCAGTGAAATGCCAGACGCGGGCTCCCCGTTGATTGCGAACGGCTGCGAAAGCCCCGCAAGGATGTAGCTTGCGCGCTTCAGTTCGGGGTCGCGACGGAGACGCGTGGCCATGTTCCAGCACAGCTGGAAGTGCTGGTCCGCGAACTGGTACTCGCCCACGTTGCTTCGAAGGACCGTCCCATTCTGTCCGACCGACTCCTGCACCATTAGACAGTTAGAATCGCGGAGACAACACTTTGGGCGAGTACGAATGGATCAAACCATTGCACTTCGATCACTCGGATGCTTACCTGCTTGATGTGTGAGTCATCTTTTGGGTGGACTCGGTTCATCGCTGTCCACAGCGCTGCCGACGCATCCAGAAATCGGAACGGCATCATTCGACTCTCGCTGATGGCGATGAAGAACTTGGTCGGCGAGACCTGAATAGCGCGAGGGGCGGACGCAGAGAAAACACTCCCCGCGGCGGTGGCGAGCGCCGAGCACTTCGACAAATGCGTGACTTCGACCTGGTCGCACATCAGCTCAAGGAGCTGGGTGCCGCCAACGTCCAATGCCGCCCTGGTGTTTACAGACGTGTACATTCCTACGGAAGAGGACGATCGCTAAAGAAGCACGCAACGATGTCAAGAACGCTGATAGCTCTCACCCTTACACTGCGAACACAAGAGCCAACCTCAAGACGTACCTCATGATGCGTGTGTCGCTTGAGCAAGCTGCGAATCGCCGTCAGCGTCATCTCCTGCTCGGCCACTTCGGCACGCAGCTGCGCATTCTCCGTCTCGGCCAAGGCACGCAACCTCTTCTGTCGCAGCGCCACATCCTTCCACATGGTCGAGAGCGTGACTCTCTTGGCAAAACCTGCAGCCGGCAAGTGCTTCTGCTCCGACTGTTCCGGATAAGCGCGCAGCACTCGCAAACACTCAACCTGCGCCTTGAGCTCCTCCGCTTCGACGCGAAGTAGCTTGATCTCGTCCTTCCGACGCTCGGTCGTCGTCCGTCGCGCTTTCTTGACTTGTGGAGACGGCGGTATCACCAGCGGTGACGACAGCACAGTCGTTGTCGTGGGCGTGGGTGTGGGCGACGGAGCCGACGCATCTGAATCGGGGGCACTGTCGCAACTTCCGAGCGAAGAGCAGGCGGCCTCGACATTGACCAGCTCGTCGTGGCCGGTGGTGCCGCCGGAGGCGTCCTCATGCCAGTCGTCCAGGAACGCGATCGCATCCTCGACCACGAACGCGGCGTCCTCTTCCTCCACGAACAGCGGCATAAGCGACGCCATCACGAGCTCACTAACGGGAAAGTGGCAGTGGAGAAGGGGTGCTGTGCCTTGCAAGTCACCAATTACGATTTTCGTCGATTACTCCCCTGCTCGAAGCTGATTGGCTACTCCTCTAAAAGTGCCAGTCCGCCCCTCTCGAAATGCAGGTACACACTGTACTGTATTACCAATTGCATCGCTGGATATGCGTCCACGCCAATCCTCAAGGTTACGAGAGAGCTTTTCAGCAATGAGACCAGGCCGCAACAATGCATCGGTATTATATCACGATGGGACGTGTGCTCGTCTACGGCTCGCTGGGATCCATCAGAAACTCCTCGAGCAGCTCGTTGCGGCCCGCCAACGCCTGCGTCCACATTCGCTTCGCGGTCATCGTGCTTTCTTCCCGTTTCCAGCGCGACGCATTCGGTCCGGGCAGGATGTAGCGCGACATGGTCGACCGCAGCTCGATTGTCGTCACAGGCGCGGGGTTGTCGTCTCCGTCGTCATCGCCCGGCGTGAGGATGTGGACGTTGATCTCCGCGTACTTGATACCTAGTGACTCGCCGCGCTGCAGGCCCTTGGGCTCTATCAACGCCTTGGATATGATAATGACACACTGCCGCTCTGTGAAAGCTCGTGCGACCGCTTGAGACTGTAGATAGAGCGGATACTCCGCCTAGGAGACGATGGAACTCGCGCTGCTGCGAAGGATGGCACCCGAGTCCTGAGCAAACTGCGTCATCCATATGCACACCTCGAAACGTTAGCAGGCAGAAGAGGGTGGGCGTTGGAGTCCTGGTCGCACACGTACGTTTCTGAAGAAGTTGGGATTGGTCCGATTTGTCTTCGCGCGCATCGCCAGCCAGACCGCGTTCTGCACGTGCCGGAGGCTGAACGGAACGGAGCTGACGCGGCAGTGCTCGACGAAGGGCGCGTCGTCGATAGCGCTTGGGTTGAACGACGTCGCACCTGCAACGGAGTGAGGATCCTGATTGCTCGGCGCTGCTCCGGTACCTTGCTGATCGATGCAAAACACTTCGAGTCTGGTGTACACTAGGTCGATGTCGTTGAGCAGAGCCTCGAACACGGCCGCGTTGTCACTTGGAATGCGGTTCGCAACTGGTTTGTGCGACCCCAACGACTCCTGCCGATCCAACAACGGATGTCAACGTTGCGGGCTGAACGATATAGATTCGATCGCACGTTGAACTGTACCGATTCCACCAGCCGTCGCGCCAGCGCCTGCTGCAGTTGTCGTGCCTGCCGAATTTGCGTCTGCAGCAGCATCTTGAGTCGCCGGTTCTCTTGCTCGGAGCGCTGACGATGCTGGAGTTGTCGGGCCGCCGCGCGTTCCCAGAACAGCAGCGAATGCTGGCGACTGGCGTCACCCCCGGACGCTCCGGTCTGCGACGATCTGACCACTTGGCGGCGCGTCTCAACCCGCAGCTCGCGCATCTTCGCCACCAGATCGTGCTCCTGTCGGCGCAACTGCGCGAGCTCATCTTTCGGTCGAGTTCGCGAGCGACGCGTCGGCTTGACCACCAACGCCGCCATATCCATGGGCGTCGGGCTCCCGCTGCTGTCAGAGTCGGACGGGTTGCTCGCGCTTGTCGCTTGCGACGACTGATCGGCGTCGTCGGCGCTGTCGTGGGAGTTGCCTTGGTCCTCCATCTCGCACTCCTCGATAAACGCTCGAGTCGCGTCCATGACCGCAAGATCTTGTGTACCGCACCCCCCCCAAATACATCGTACGGACCCGTGGCGGTCAGTGGTGGCACAACGGCGCGCCTGTCGACGGAAGAACCATCACAGTCGCCGAGCAGCGAGGCCAAGGCGGGGTCGAAGTCCATGAAGGCGCCACCGTCCAGCAGCTCCAGCAGCTCCAGCATCTCCGAGTCGTCCATCGCACCCAGCGCAGACGTCCAGCCAGCGTCCCCCAACATAATCAGAGTTGGCGATTGCACCGCGTGTCAATGTGCGCGGGATTAACCAGACAGATCAGTGCTCAGCCAGGAACACGCCGCACAGGACGCCTCTCGTGTCAAAATTATGGTTCGCCCTTCCAGCGGTGGGTGCAAATCCCAGCCCAACGCTCTTGTCCGCCGCGGCCAACTGACTGCCGTAGCGCTGAGCCATGTGTGTGGAAAGTCTCCCACTTCAGCAGGTCCATCAGCACTCTTTTTCTTGATAGCCTTTCAATTCATATATGTATATGCAGACGTAGGGATAAACGTGTATAAAGCCGTACCGTATAATATTCAGTACAGTACAAAGTAAAATTGGATACGGTCACCTAATATCGCATTATATATTACGGAGCATTACAAGCCACAGGTTGTTTGGCGCCCTTCGACCAACGAGGAATGATGATGATGCGCCATCATTCCATCAGTGCGGCGTGAATGTACATACAGTACCGTTGATTTTCGTCAAAGTACTCAAGGCATTTGCTTCGCGATCGTCCAGCAACAATTTTTACCGCGGACGTCGCGACGCAGTCACCCCATGGCCGTCCCAGCGGAGCAGCTCGCGTCGACGGCGGAGCTCCAGGCCACTCTGGACGCCGCGTTCGACCTCATCGACGACTGCTTGACGTCGTCTACCACCAGCTTGGTCGACGCTTTCTGGGGGGCCGAGCAGAGCCCAACAGACACCTCGAGCGACGGAACGTCCAGGAGCTCACCGTCTCCACCGTCGTCGCCGACTCCCGCGCCATGTGCCACCGATCTCAGTACGCCAGTTAAGCCCACGCCACGACCTTCTATAACGGTCAGCGCAGCGAGCCGCCCGGTCCTTCGAGCCGACAGCTCCAAGGTGCAAGCGCAGAAGAGGGCGACGTTTCAAGTACGGCAGAAGCAAGAGATCGCCCGGCTGCGGCAAGAAGCCAGCCAGTTAGCAGCCCACCTTGGGCTGCTGCAACTTCTGTCGGGCGGTGCTAGAGCGAACAACCACCGCATTCATCATGATAACCCCTACGGCGGAGTGATCGCTATGGCGACGGTGGACAAGACCCATTGCCCTACTCGTCCTGAGCTGGCGGCGCTCTGGAAAGACATGGCCGGGCGCCACAAGAAGCTTCGTGGTGCGTCCGAGACGGAGAACACGAAGCTGCGCTTGAAGGTGGCCGAGCAACTCAAGACGATCCGCTCGATCCAGAAACTTCTTCGGCGACACGCTACCCAAGAGGTTAGTCGGGCAGGGAGCTACTCTGACAATTATGATGCGGTACTCACGCTCATCCTCCGCCTTTGCAGGTTACGCCAATCCCCCGACCGGTTAAGGTTATCCGGACGGATATGTCGGAAGCAAGCAGCACCGTGATGGCCAGGCTGTCGGACGAGATCATCGCAATGCACCGGAGCGTCGACCTCGCGCTCCAGCTGTGCGGTCTTGAGGCTGGGACCACTGTCCCTATCCAGGAGCGACTTGGCCAGCTCTCGCCGACGTCATTCGTCGCACAGGTAATCGAGAGCCGGCTAATGCCGTTCAACTTTCGAGAGACGGCTGAGACCATGTGGGACTACTCGATAAGCCTCTGCGCTCACTCGGACTACTTCCAGAAGCAGGTACGCTACTGCACAGAGCATTAAGTGTTTTTTTTTTATGCTGCAGGCACTAACCTTCACTACAATTTGTATGTTGATGGATACCGGTGGTCTCGACTATTGTAGACGACGGTCGAACGTGACGGCACTCTCTTTAGGAGTTACGAGATGGAGCACTCGGATCCTGGCCACGAGTTCACCGTCAAGGGCGAACACGCGCTCCGCAAGTTCGTGGAGCCCGAGAGGTTCGTCTTTGTGAACTGCGGCGTCGCGCGCCCGACTATCATGCGTGGCTTGAACGTCTCCGGGGTGGTTTGCCGCGAGACCGGGCGCGTTGTCATCTCGAACGTGCCGCGCGTAGCTGGAAGCTGCAGCGACTTGTGTTGCCTCCAGACGTGCTTTGAGATCGTCGTCGAGGTCGACGGCGCGCTTCCGAGTGGGAAGGCGCTTGCACAAGACTTTCGCAAGCTCCTGGTCGCCCACAAGGTCCAATCCTTTGACTTTTTCCAGGGTACTCTCGAGGCTATACTGCTGCGCAAGCAGCGGCCCGAGCAGCTATTGGGAACGGCCAGATAAGTTGCGCTGTCGAAAGCGGTTTTTTTCTGAAGTGTATCTAGTGCATCCAAGTGTATCAAGTGCATCCAATCGTATGTGTGATTTGAATCCTGTAACCAAAGTGTCACGTCTCTGACGCGGCCTCGAAGGGACCTAGCTACGGAAGCATCACCTGGGTCAGCCAGACGTGAGGCCTACGGTGACAAGAGTTTGAAGGGAGGTGGCGGGGAACGAAAGCAAGAGGCTAAGCTTATCGCCAATCCAAATGAGTTGGTTAGGCACGCGACCCAACAATGCATGTTGGGCCAACATGCAACAGCGACTTGAAGATTGGTTGGATGTTGATTGGCTATTTTACCTTCGACGATACCCAATCAAACCCGAGTATGAGCGTAATCTCCGATAGTCGTAACCATACTTTCTTATCAGTCAATCAGCACCTCGTTTTCAAGCACTCAGACGAACTGGTCACCGTGCCAGTCGCCGGCCCCCGACACCTCGACTCTCCATTGGCGCCAGCGATCGCGCGCGGCGAACGAGTGCGACGGCGTCTTCACCGCTGCTCCCGTGTCCTATCGATGGCGAGAACGACCGCACACTGGAAGAGGCCCTCGCGTTCTTGGATGACTGGCACAACGACGTCCCCGCCATCGATCTCGATGAGGACAGAGAAAAAAACAGTCAGCGTTGGGCATCGGCTAGAGCCAAGAGGCCAGGATCTGAGCTTATCGACTTCGTCGCCACCATCACCGCGTGCAGCTCCGTCTCCGCAAGCGAAGGGAGCTTGGCGGACGACTGCTGAACGACGGAAGGCCGAGATCCGGCATCTCCGACAGAAAGCAGTCGAGCTCAAGATGCGCGCGGACTTCTTGCGACTGCTTCGAGATTCGCGTCTGCTGCTTGGTGCTGAGCTGCCACCTGCTGCTGCGCCGACAGCGGGACACAACGTTCCTATTATTATCGGCGACGGCGGAGCTGAATGGACGGCACCTCCGAAGAGGACAACGATGGCGGCGATCTGGATGGACACCGCGCTGCGGCAGAAGAGGCTTCGGGTCACATCTGAGGCGGAGAACGAACGGCTGCGAGATATGGTGGAGGACCAGCGCAAGATGCTGGCGTCCATTCGTAACATGATCAAGCGGCATGCGCGCAAGAAGGTACGTGGAACAGAATTCCGTGGCCTGGCGAATCTCGCTCGTGCTGACGGTACTTAACATTCTTTCTCTCTACAGCAACCGGGTTGGACCGCGAAGGAGTCGATGCATACGACAGTTAGCGGCGTTACTACCGGAAGCGAAGACAGCATGCGCGCTATCGAGCAGGCCTGCCTCGCGATCGAAACAACGCTCTTCGCGACAAGCGGCGAGCTCACGGCATGCGCAATCGTCGGGGTCCCGCGTATCTTAGGCCCGCAAATTGTGCATATCTCCCAGACCAAGGTACGCGTGACCGTTCGCGAGAGCCGGACGATGCCGTTCGCCCTCCACGACGTTGGCCGTGAGATGTGGAAGACAACGACCGAGCGCTGCCTCGAGCACGACCAGTTCCTCGAGCAGGTGCGTTGAGCTTTGTCGATGGAGCCCCAACGTTGCTTCCTATCCTTAACACGTGGGCATCTCCTATTCCTTTGCAGCGCTCGCTTGAGAGACATGGAACGTGGTTGCGCAGCTACGAGGTCCACCATCGAGTTGCTAATCAACGCCTCAAACTGAGCGGCCGGACCGGTATTCGGAGGCGCCACGAGGACCATCGCGTCGCCTACACGTTCGCGAGGACGTCCGAGCCGTTCGAAATCAACGGAGAGAGCGTGGCAGGCATTTCCATGTGCGAACAGGGCAGCGTCGTCATCTCC
>JAADYG010000215.1:0-44335 GCA_023338115.1 Phytopythium boreale
CCCCCCCCCCCCCCCCCCCTTCATAGCACTTTTTTAAACCTTTTTGTTGAAAATTGCCCACAAATCCATCGCAAACTACAGTACCGTCACCTTATTTTCATCCCCTTTCTTATTTCGTTTAATTCGATTTATGACTTTTTCATTATTTTGTTGTCGTCTTTCCTTCCTGGTTGAGCTGGTGCTGCACACACCAAAAGCCGCATCCCGCCTCGGTTCAGAACGGATGAACCCCAGTCGCTCGTTCGCTCTTGCCCCAACCGGCCGCGCCGCCTATATTTAAAAGCCCGCACTTGCCACTTCTTGCTCCATTTCCCCACTCTCGCGCTCGCTCGCACTCGCAGTCGAGCGTCGGTCGCCCAGTCTAGGCCTCCGCCTCATCGTGCCGACTGACCGGCAGCATCCTCCCGCGTCCTCAGTCCTGGCGCACTTCTCGATTTGCGTTCTCGTGCGTTGCGTCCATCCACTGGCCACGCAACAGCAGCAGCTGACGGACGAGTCGGGCAGCAGCGACCGCGACTCAGGGGCATGTTCGAGACGGCCGTGAGCGCCAGCAGCAGCAACAGCCACAGCAGCAGCACCTCGAGCAGCGCGACGCGCCGCGCGGACTTTGCGAGCCACCGCCGGCAGCGCCTGGCGCAGCAGAACCGCCGCGGCTTCCTCTCGGGCGCGGACGCCATCACGTCGCCGCTGGCGTCCATGAGCGAGCAGACGTGCAAGTACAAGTCGGGCAAGTGCAGCAACCCGCGCGCGACCAAGCGCAACGGGCAGCTGCACACGCTCTGCAGCTTCCACCGCATGCGCCAGAACGAGCACCAGCGCAAGAGCGACCGCAAGCACCGACTCATCAACGTCACGCGGCGCGCCAAGCTGGGCAGCTTCGGGCTCGGCGCCGACGACGGCGGCAGCCAGAGCCTGCACTCCATCCTGTCGCTTGCCTCGGCCTTCCCGGCCGGCGCGCCCGGAGGCGGCGGCCTGCTGCACCTGGACGTGCGGCTCGCGCACGACCAGAACACCACTGACGCCTTCCGGAATAGTCAGTACGCCTTCGCCGCGGGCGCGGCCGCCGGCGCCAATGCCGGCGGCGGGTCCCCGCTGCCCGGCATGGGCGGCGCGGCGCCCCTGAACGGCCGACTACCGCCCATCAGCTACCTCACCGGCAACCTGGACGGCTACCGCGCCAGCAGCGCCATCCCCGCACTCTCCAGGAGATCCTAGAGGCCGTCTTAGTCGGCCGGCAGCTCTCTTGTTCCCCCACTTTTTGCCTCGCGTGCTACTACTACCCTCTTTTTTTTATTGGAGCAGCAGACCCCCACACACCACACCACCACAGACACCCACCCAGGAGACGACCGAGATGTAAACGGCCAATTCGAACATGGGGGTTTGCTGATTTTTGCCACGTGCGTCGTCCCCGCCTGTGTGTCGCCCGTCCGTCGCCTGGGGTTTAGACGTTTGCGGTAGATCATAATAAGATCGTCCCATTTCGCAAAGTGGAGGATAAGATAAGGTAACTTACCGTCCGTCCTTGGGGTTCTACACAGTAGGCCGGCCGCGCCGTGGACGGCCGCGCGAGGATAAGAAAGCCGCGACCCCGCGACGGGGACGGGACCAACACTCTGTGCACCCTTTCGCGGTTTTTAACGTTGCCACGTATCCGATCCGCAACTTTAGAGCGCGGCCGGTAAAGTACGGAGGGAAGCTAAATAGATTACGCGAAAGCTTTCCGTGTCAGACCGTAACTTATCGTCACCCAGGGACGGAACGAAGACCGGTCGCGGGTTCGACGCAAGTATCCACCACATAGAATAGGCAAGAGAGCCGCGACCAAGGCGTCCGCATACAGTAACTACTGTACACGCCATAGCTACCGTCGAGCTCGGTACAGTTCACCTTCTTACAGTACCGGATCTGGCGTGTCGAGGGCGCCAGAGTGGGCACCGGGGGCGGTAAACTACCGGTTCCGGGGACGGCCAATTTACGGTAACTTACGGTACACAGTCGGCGTCACGTGCGAGCGAATATTTGGCGGGTGTGTTTTTGTCCAGCGCATCGATCGGTCGATCGCCCTCTATGTTCGGCCACGTCGGCGTGGTAAACTGAATTTTTCGATAGATTCCGGGAATATATGAGGATTCGCGTAAGTTACCGCGTTGTTTTCCGGCCCCCCCCCCCCTGTTGTTCCCCCTCCCCCCCCCTCCACAACACACTCGGTGCTCTATCGAAAGTGCGGACAGACAACGACGAGAAGGCGAGAACAACGCGCGGGCCGAGCCAAAAAAGTCCCCGCCCACCCCGCGGACGCACGCCGACAGACCCAGTAGAGCGCGCGACCGGGACCGTCCGCCGCGCGACCGCCGTCCGCAGTCTCCTTCTTCGTGCGCCGCGGACGCCTCTCACCCGGTACGCGCCGCTGTTGTCGCTGTTGTGGTGTTGTGTTTGTGACGTCCGTCCTCACCCCCGGCCGCCCCGCCCCCCACGACGGATATCTTCCCCCGCAGGCCCCGTAAACTACCGGACGCGCCCCGCTGTTCGATGCAGTAGGCATGAGCGCGCCTCCCCCCGCCCCGTACCACGCGCAGCAGGCACCGCCGCCGATGGACGAGGACGAGATCCTCGTGACGTCGCCCACGTCGTACGCGCTGCGCGAGTCCATCCGCCGGTCGTCCTCGTCCTCGTCCGCGACGGACTTCGCGGCCACGGCGCCGGCCCTGCGCACGACCTCGAGCTCGGGGGACTTCCGCGGGACGCCCTCGTCCGCGCGCGGCCGCTCGAGCTTCTTCTCGCGGGCCCCGCCGCCGCCCCCGCCGCAGTTCCCCCCGCAGGCGGCGGCGGCGGCGTCCATGACGCGCCCGTCCTCCAACCCGAGCCTGTCGACCATGGATGAGTACCAGCGTACGAGCCAGTATCAGACGCCGACGCAGCCGTACCAGGCGCCCTACCACGGCCACTCGCTCGGCCCCACGTCCCTGAACCCGCACGCCAACTACTACTCGACGGCGGCGCTCTCGGCCGGCGGGGCCAACTTCTCGGGCTCCACGTTCAGCCAGACGGCGCCCACGGCGTCCTCCTCCTCCTCCTCGGCCGCGTTCGCGCCGGCCGCGTCCAGCCGGCGGTCGTCGTCCCGCCGCAGCCTCTTCAGCCGCGAGACGTTCGCCATGCTCAACCGCGACAAGGACGCGCCGGTGCCCACGATCCCCGAGGGCGCGCCCCAGGCCGGCGCGCTCGAGCCCATCAAGTGCGAGGGCTACCTGACGAAGCGCGGGCACCTGTTCACGAACTGGAAGACGCGCTACTTCACGCTGCGCGGGAACGTGCTCGAGTACTTCTCCGGGGACGACAAGTCGAAGAAGTACGGCGCCGTGACGGTCGCCAAGGTCGCGCCCTGGTCGGGCGAGTCGCACGGCTTCATGTTCTACACGGCCAAACAGATCCCGTACTACGTGTACGCGTCGTCGGCCTCGGAGCGCGCCAAGTGGATGCGCGCGCTGCAGGAGTTCGTGGTCGAGACGGAGGACGACGAGGCCAGCTGCGAGGGATACCTGACCAAGCGCGGGCACCTCGTGCCGAGCCAGCGCGCGGCCTATTACGTGCTCTCGGGCACGGTGCTGCGCCACTACCTGGACCAGCAGGCGTATCGGGAGAACCAGTCGGCCATGGCCGAGGTGGAGGTGCGGTCCGTTGCGCCCTGGGACGGCGAGCCGCACGGCCTCATGTTCCAGACCGTCACGGGCAACGTGTTCTACGCGAGCGCGGACACGCAGGGCGAGCAGCACAAGTGGCTCGCGACGGTCAAGAAGTCGACGGCCAACCTGCCGGAGCCCGTGGCCTGCGCCGGGTACCTGACCAAGCAGGGCCACAAGCGCAAGAGCTGGAAGAAGCGCTACTTCATCCTGCGCGGCAACTCGATCGCGTACTACTCGGACTTTGAGATGGCCGGCAGCGCCAAGGGCAAGCCGCTTGCCGAGGTCACGGTCGAGGACGTGCAGCGCTGGGACGGCGAGCCCTTCGGCTTCATGTTCATGACGAGCGAGCAGGTGCCGTACTACGTCTACGCCGACAACGACCGCGAGCGCAACAAGTGGATGAACGCGCTGCGCAAGCTCAACACGGTGGACGAGGAGCCCGAGGCCGAGAAGAAGCGCTGCCCCAACTGCAGCGCCGTGCTCACCGGCTCGCGCTTCTGCGGCGCCTGCGGCTTCAACCTGCGCGGCACGACCGTCAAGGAGCGCGCGCGCTACTCGGCCGCCAACGCCGCGGCGCTCGGACACGCCGGGGACGCCGGCGCGGACGCCAACACGGACGACCTGGGCGACCAGATGGACTTTGAGGACGAGAACACGCCCTTCGACGAGCTTGAGGCGCTGTCGGAGGGCGCGCGCACGCTGCTGCTCGCCGTCATGCAGACGCCCGACGGCGTCGAGGTCGCCGACAAGCCGGACGCGCCGCGGATGACGCCCTTGCAGGCGCAGGTGGACGACGTGAGTGCGTTCGAGGACGAGGCGGTGGACGGACAGGCCAGCGACGAGGACGCGCGGAGAGACCACCGAGCGCAGGAGCAGGAGCAGGAGCAGGAGCAGCAGAAGCAGGGCGAGGAGGACGACGAGGACATTGACGACGCGCGCGAAGCGGCCAAGCCCGTTGTCGTGTCCCCTGTCTCCGCCGTGCCGACGCCGTCGCCCACGTACAACGAGGAAGAGGAGGAGGAAGAAGAACACATATCGCCGACGCCCGAGTCGCCCCGGCGACAGGTCCCGCCGCCGACGCCGCCGCGAAGCAGCAAGGCCAAGACGGTCAAGACCAAGTCGACGCCGGCACTCAAGCCCAACTTCGACATCGTGGCGCCCGAGCCCAAGCCGTACAGCTTCACGTCGTTCAGCGACTCCGAGGAAGAGTCCAAGGCGGAGCCGGTGGCTGTGCCCAAGCCGGTGGTGGCGCGCGCGTCGGCGTCCGGACTGCGCATGGGCGCCATGGGCGTGCGCAAGACGACGGCGGAGCTCCTGGCCGAGTCGAGCAGTGACGAGGAGGACGAGAACGGCACGGAGCTGCCGAGCAAGCTGCCGACCGCGGACAAGCGAGCGGCTGCTGCTGCTGCTCGTGAGGAGAAGGAAGAGGAGGAGGAGGAGGAGGAAGAGCCCGAAGAGGTCAAGCACACGGAGGAGGTGGCCCCCACGAAGCAGGTTGACGCCCGTGAGCAGGAGGAGAAGCCCAAGGTGGAGGACTCGGCGCGTCGGCGTCGCACGAGCTCGAGCGACTCGCTGGAGCTCGACACGCGCGGCATCTCGGCGTTCGAGGAGCCGCCCAAGCCCAAGCCGACCGCTTCGATGGCGCGCCAGTCGAGCGCGCCGTCCGCGTCCACGTCGCGCCGCGACCTGTACATGTTCATGGAGCACGAGCTCAACTTCACGCCGCAGTTCGTGCCGTCCGCCGACTCGCCCGTGCGCTGCCGCATCTACACGTCGATGGCGTACGCGACGGCCAAGAAGGTGCTGCTGTTCCTGTCGGACTCGGGCCCCATGGGCGTGTGGAAGCAGGACCCCGACGCGGCGGCCAACGCGCCGCTCACGATCGACCACAAGTGGTCCATGCTGCCGTACCTGAACCGCGCGCAGGACGAGGGCTACGGCATCATCACGTGCAACCCGTTCAGCAACAGCGCCGTCGTGTACGAGGCCGGCGGCTTCGAGCGCATCGTGCCGATCCCCAACTCGTCCACGCCGCAGGAGCACGTGCTGTTCGTGTGGGAGCACTTCGCGGCCAAGTGCCGCGGCCAGGTGTCGATCATTGCGTTCGCTCGCGGTGGCGCGCTGGTCAAGTCGATCCTCGAGACGTTCGAGGACAGCGCGCGCGACAAGATCCACCGCGTGTCGCTCATTGAGTCGCGGCACGAGATCGACCACAACGAGAGCCCGGGCGTGCTGGAGCTGCTCGGGCGCCGGTCGATCAACTGGGAGGCGTCGTACGAGCCGCTCGGCGCGCAGATTGTCGACTCGCAGGCGCGCGTTAACTGCGTGTGTCTATCGCTCGGATTCATGCCGTCCCAGGAGGCGGACAACACGCCCAAGACGCTGGAGAAGGGCGAGGACCCGGCGTTCGCGTTTGTCGGCGCCAACCCGGAGCAGCCCGGCATGACGGCGGTCGTCAAGCACGTGCGCGCCGAGTTGCGGCGGCGCAAGAGCAAGCAGCACGCGCGGCCGGCGGCGTCCATGGCGCGCGGCAATGGCGACGCTGGAGGCGATGCGCTGCCCGCTGGTCGTCCGCGTCGGCAGTCGAACATCGTAGTGATTGGCGAGACGGACGCGGAGGAGTCGAGCGACATGTCGACAGGCGACGACGCGGAGAAGGCGAACGGAACCGCGGCGACGACCACAGCAGTGCCAACAACAACAGCAGCGACGACCACGAGTTCGGAGGACAAGATCAGGGCGACGTACTACCTGCCCAAGCCGGTCCCGAAGCAGCAGCAGCATCAGCAGCAGCAGCGAGGTGGGGGCTCGTCCAACTCGCCCACGCGGCTCATCTCGGACAAGGACTTTGAACTGCTCAAGGTGGTCGGCCAGGGCGGCTTTGGTAAGGTGTTTTTGTGCCGGAAGGTGACGCCCCCGAGGCAAGGCGAGTGCTACGCGATGAAGGTGCTCAAGAAGCAGCAGGTCGTGTCGTCGGGCCTGGTCAACACGACCATGGCCGAGCGCAAGATCCTGACGGAGATCTCGCACCCGTTCGTGGTCAAGCTGCACTACGCGTTCCAGAGCGAGTCGAGGCTGTACCTGGTCATGGACTACCTGAGCGGTGGGTCGCTCGCGACCCACTTGCGCCGCCGCCGCAAGTTCCCCGAGGACTGGGCGCGCTTCTACGCGGCGGAGGTGGCGGCCGCGATCGCGCATCTGCATAGCGCCAACATTATTTACCGCGACGCCAAGCTCGAGAACGTGCTGATGGACCACGAGGGCCACGTGCGCATCACGGACTTTGGGCTGTCCAAGGTCGGCGTGTCGGGGCTCAAGGGCGCCACCACGTTCTGCGGCACGGCCGCGTACATCGCGCCGGAGCTGCTGCGCGGCAAGGCGTACGGCAAGGCGGCCGACTGGTGGTCGTTCGGCATCTTGCTGTACGAGATGATTGGCGGCAAGCCGCCGTACTACCACCGCAACCGCGACATTATGTTCCAGACGATCCTCAAGCAGGACTGGGTCACGTTCTCGCCCAACTTCTCGGACGCCGCCATCTCGCTCATCAACGGGGTACGTTAAGCGCGAGGCTCTTGCGATGGACGAATTGGCTTGATGACATTGATACTGACTCACGTATCGTGCTTTTCCTATAGCTGCTGACGCGCGACCCGACGATGCGGCTCGGCAGCGGGCCGCGCGGCGCCGACGAGGTGCTGACGCACCCGTTCTTCGACTCGATCGACTGGCCGGCGCTGCTCGAGCGCAAGGTGACGCCGCCCTTCAACCCGGGCGTCGGCAAGCTCGACACGCACTACGCGCCGCGCAACATGAACGAGATCACGGCGCGCGACCGCGAGGGCAGCGTCATGGCGAACAAGAACGCGCGCGGCGGCGCCGTGCGCAACGACTTTGACGGCTTCAGCTTCGTCGGCCGGCCCTCGACGCTCTCGTGAAGCGCTGGGCGGTAGCAGAGGAGAGACAAGCGTACATACATACAACAACACACACGGCCGCGGTGGGTCCGTCACGGACACAGGCGAGCGGAGAGAGACGATGCGTGACGACGAAGATGAGAGGGAAGAGAGAGGAATCAACACGTGCGAGAGAACATTACAACATCACAAGAGAGAAAAAAACGTTAAAAAATTGCAAAACGAGCGTGACACGTGACAAGATCGGTCGGTGGTGGTGTATTGCTGATCGTTGGGGTCTGATGACGACCAGCTCAAGGGAAGGGAGGGCATCATCAGTGATGCCCTTGAGCAGGTCGTCTTGTCTTGTCGCTCGTAATAGCTGATGACGCGCGTGGTGGATGATGCCGGGCGAACGACGATGCCTCGGAGCGACACGCCTCGCCCGTCATCACGCGCACGTCGTCGCTCGGCACGTGATGGAGCAGTTGTAGTACATGTGCGAGGTCAGACCGTTCCCCGTCGCGCTGCAGTCGGCCCAGGCCTCGAACGGCCCAACGCACACGCGCGACGCCATGTCGACCTCGTATCCGTCGGCGGATTGGCACGCGGCCGCGCCCCACCGCATGGCCTCGAAGTTCGAGTTGAGTCCTCCGCCTGCGCCACCGCAGTGGCTCCCGACATGGTCGTTGCTGACGCCGCACGAACCGGTGCACGTGGCCTCGAACTGCACGTCTTGGAAGACGCAGCCGCGCGTCTCGATCCGCCAGGATGAGCGCGCGAGCGGGAGCTCCAGCACCTGGTTGGGTGTCTCCACGTGGAAGCCCACGAACACATCGACAGCCGACCGGAACACGCGAGGGACACCGCAGCGACCTCAAGTGACTGCCCAGGATACACGACCGCTTGCCGCCTCTGGTTCAGCGACTCCGAGACCACCGAACTCGACACCGCGAGTGAGAGCAGTTGGGCGTGGGTCGGCTCTGCTGCCCGCTCAACGACACGCATGACGGCGCCGTTGGCGTGCACAGGGCAGCACCCGGAGCACAACGTGTACGTGAAAGGGTCGGGCTCCGCGTATGGCGAGTCAATGCGGCCGGTCCCTCCGCCTCCGAGGTAGTTGCTGCTGTCGCAGGCGGGTGCGCCGATGAACTTGGCGACAAGCGGCACGTCGAACCCAGTGAGAGGCGCGGACACAGCCGTGGACGTCGCTAGCTCGACGCTGTGCGCTGTTGGCAGCTCTGCCGCTATCAGAATCGACCGCAACGGACAAATCAGAGGCGCTGCGTCTCCGATCGAGGCGCCCAGAGCGTTGCGCACCACGTACGCCGCACCGCTGGCTGGCACGCCAAACACGAGGTTCCCGATGACCGACGAGTTGTGCGCGCCGCCGACCATGATGGCGGCCGAGTGTGCGACGCGCAGGCCAATGTGGTGAACTTGGTTGAACGACATGTTGAGCTCGCGGGACGTGAGAAGCATCTCCGGTGGGCCACCGACAAGCGACGGCGGGCGACGCGCTAGCACGGTAATACCCGAGCTGCCAACGAACGACACGTTATTGTTTGCGATCTTGATGCTGGTGGTCGCGCCTGAAACCATCAGCGCGTTGCCGCCGATCTTGGTGAACACGCAGTGCTCGACCGACACATTGGCCGCGGACTCGATGAAGACGGCAGCAACGCGGGTCATTGGCCACTCTGACCCCGGCACTCGCTCGTCTAGCAGAATGAGCACGATGCGTTAGCAGATACTCGAGCAATCAGCTCGTGAAGGAACAAGGGACACAGGACGTACACACGTTGAGGTGGTGCAGCTGCGTCCCGGTGAAGATGAGGTGCCGGAAGCGGAGGTGGCTCACGACTGGCGACGAGTCGGTCTCCATCAGCGTTCCGTGCGCATGCGCTGCCGAGACGAAGCGGTTGGCGCGCGATCCGCTCACGCGAAGGAGCTGGTGCAGTCGCGGGATCTCAATCACCGAGTTGGCGAGCGTCGAAACTGTGGCGCTGCTTGAGTCTAGCGGGATCAAGTACAAGGTCCGCGTCGATGCGTCAAAGAACCACTCGCCTGGTGCGTCCAGCTCGTCGACCACGTTGTCCACGCGGAAACTCGCCCGTGGCGAACTGGACAAGACGGCGAAACCTTCTTCAAACAACGAGTACGAAAGCTCTGCGCCGCCTCCACCTACTACGAGCCGATTATGGGCAGTATCGACGCTCAAGAGCGAGTAAGAGAGAGCGCCAGACTCAGACGCGTTAGGTCTCAGCGTGACGACCACGTCGTTGTGGGTTTCGGAGCCACTCGTCGTCGTCGCCATCGATGCCGCAGATGCGCTCCAGCTTCCAATCCGACTTGAGAACGTCAATGCGTTGTACTTGAACGACGTTGGTGAGTCAAACTCCACAACGGGCGCGAATCCACAGCGTAGCGAGCTCGTGCCGTTGAAGAATGACGGCGACGACGTATTGGCGCTTGGTGACCCGGCTACCACTTCACAGTCAGGGAAACCCGCGCGCGGTAGCATCGTGTCGCTCACGAACAGCGTCGTGAAGGAGTCAAAGTCCTTAGGTTGCGAGGGTACGGAGGTTACAGCAGGAAGATACGCCGACAAGTCCGCGGCGAACACCTTGAGCGACGAAGCCAACGTGCGCTCGAGTCTCCAGTTCGTGACGGAGCCAGCAGGCAGCAAAATTGAACCCGACAGCTCGACACGTTCGCACCCGCGACAAGATAGCGAGCAGACTTCGACGCAGTCCTCGTGCTTAGACAGGTCTTTCCCAAACAAACGCTTGAACTTCGCGGTACCCTCGTCGGGGTAGTCGCTGTGTCCGTAATACAACTGGTACGCGGCCATACAGCCAGACACACAAGTAGCCACCGGCCCATTCGCGTAGCACGTGTGCCCGTTGGTAAATGCCGGACCATCAGTCTCGTCGTTGGCACTCGGGTTGTTCTTGTCAACGCAGATGCTGCCAGCACTTGTCGTTGTCTGAGAGCTGGAAACGCTCGAAGATGTCAAGAACAACGAGTTGTTGGTCTTGTTGATGCCCATCTGCGAGAACGGGTCGACGGGGCCAGTCCAGGCGCTTGGGTTCCCCATCCCATTCCACAGCAGCCATGGAGGATTGGGCGACGACGAGGTGGACGTTGACGTTGACGACGGCGCTGCTTGATAGTACGGGAAGGGCAGGCGCGAGGTCGCGGCCTCCAGCGTAGCAGGGTCGCAGTACGCCTGGTACGTGATGCGAGCGGTGCGCGAGTTGCCCGAGTCAGCGCTCGTGAACTCCAACGTATCCTCCAGCGCGTACCGCCCGGCGCGCAGCAGCACGTTGATGGAGGTGTCGCTGTTCGCAGGGATCGACTTGAGCAGGTTGGCGTGCTGTCGCGCACGCTCAATGGTACGAAACGGGCGCCCGATCGAGCCGTCTGCGGGGACGGCATCGCTACCCGCCGGCGAGACAAAGACGCTGATGGGAACAGCGACCGAGGCCGAGCCTGCGGTGATGACCAGTGCGTAGATTAGCTGGATCAATGTGGATATGCTGATACCCCGGCGCGCCATGCTTCCCCGAAAACAAGGCGAACGTTGAAGCACTAAACCAGTGCGAGTTCCTGCAGGGCCGACAATGCACTTCGAACCAGGAACATCAGTTAGATATAAATACGAAGGGACGAGTGCAATCAACAAACCAACCGCCATCGGATCCAGGAGCACGACTTGTAAAAATACTCGAAAACCAGTTCACACCGTCAGTTTGCAACGATGATGGGCCTGTTCCAGCGTCCTTTTCCTTAACGCGAACGCTTTGTGCCAACCTTCAAGTCGGCCGACTATCGCAGTGACTTTGCTGACGTATCGATAGCTCTTTGTCCTTGAGCTTTTCACTCGTCCGCGGGCGTCTTGGCCAACGCGAGGATCGTAAAGCGCACCTCGCCTTCGTCGCGCGCCATGAACTGCTGGATGACGCGGCACGCGTCCTGTCGACAAACAAACGGCAAAACAAGTCTTAGCACTGTTCAAGGTATCATCCGCAGTAATAGAAACGGACTCGAAGTCAGACTGGAGTCGCACCTTCAGCAGCGTGTCTTGGCTCGACGGTCCGTGGTTGATCGGGAACTTCTTGCGCCCGTCCAGCTCGTACAAGTGGCCGTCCACGCAGCTGCGGTCACACAACACGAGGCAACCAGTTAGTTCGCGAGTCATTGAGAACGCCTTCGGAGGTGCCGAGGAGCCGCGGTTGCAGGTTCTCCGCATTGCGCGCCGAATGTCAAGAGTTGATGGCGGGCAAATACCTGAAGCAGACAAAATGCGTATTGATGGGGTCGTCGACCGACTCGAGTTGCTAGAACCAACGACACGCGTGACAGAACCGCCCATTAGTTACAACCGCCCACCATTGCAACGCCATGTACGCCCATGCTGATGCCGACATACCTCCGACTGACCGGCTTCTGCTGCGTCGCCGTGGGTCTCCTCCAGCTATCGCGTCGCGACACGTTTGCGCACAGAATGGGGTGCTATTAATTCGAACGGACGCATTCTAGCACGACTACGCGGAGCAAAAGAGGAGACGTGCGTACCTCGTCGTCCCCTTCCAGAAAGTCGGCGATCTCCGCTGGCATCATGCTCTTGGTCTTGTCAAAGAACTTGGCCAAGTAGCTCGAGGGCGCTGAATAGTATCCGGGATTAAGCACGATTGGAGCATATCACGACGTTACTCGCCTTTGCTCGAAGAACCATGAACCAGCTCATCATATCCACGAGCGAGGAGGACGTACGAAGCTTCACGAGCTGGCGCATGTTGCCGACGGCGTGCAGAATGCCCACCGTGCCGCACGCGTTGCCTATCGCATTGGTCGCACGCGAGCAGTCGGCGTAGAAGCGGTTAGTCAGATGAACCGACAGGCAGGTCGAAGGCTCGGGGAGCAGCAGAAGCGGAACGCACCGACGGTTTGGTGCATGTAGTACACGTTGGGCGACACGACCTGTCCGTCGCGCTCGATCGTCTCCCGCTCCTGCTTGGCGAATGCCTCCGTCTGATACCCACACGAATAGAGAACCTGTCAGCTGAGAGTCCTCCAGGTATGCAACTGCCGTGGCAGAGGAGACGGCAACGCTCGTACGTGCTCCTTGATGGGGAAGAGCATGATCACGGCGACGACGGGCGTCGGGACCATCTCGAGCGCCCAGTCCTCGGTGCTCAGCACGTCGCAGAAGCTGAACTCGCTCGAGGGGAAGCCCATCTTGGCCACGTAATCGGTCATCACCGCTGGGTTCGACTCGAGCGGGAACCACCGCTTGCCGCTGCCGTCGTCGCTCATTTCTCCTTGTCGAATTCCCTTGGGGATAGGATAATCAAGCGCTTCTGTGAAGATTGGGTTGAGTTGGTCCAGAAGCTCAAGCGACTCGTTTAGTGTGTACAACACCATATTGGTTTATTAGAATGCGAACATAGTATGGTGCGACTTGTTTGTGCTTTGTGTGATGAAAGCACCACACTAATCAATGGACAAATACACGTGCTTAGTGTGTCACATCACTGGCTGATGTCAAGCGGGACGTGTCAGGATCGGTAGCTAGTCGAGCGGAGCCTTGGCCAGCGCGCGCAGGATGGCGGAGCCCCAGAACTGCTCGACGGCCTGCAGTACGTCGGCGGCGACCACTTGACCCGTCTGGCGGTTCGCGACCACCAAGACGGCGGCCGTGGCGGCGATGGAGCCGCGGCTGCGCTGCGCCAAGTCCAGACTGGTCGGGAGACGAGCGCGGGGAACGGCACGGATGCGTCAGTGCCGTTGCTGTCACACCCACGGCTAGTACAACACGCAGTACGCAATAATAGACGCACGCACAGGTGGAACGTCTCCATCTCGAGCGTGTGGAGCTCGGGGAGCTGGGCAAGCAGGTCGTCAACGACGCGCTCGTTGCGGTCGTCGAACGCCGAGTCAATCCGTCCTGCATCACAGGGACTCCGGGTGTCAGTGCACTGAAAGAGGGCTCACCGTCCAAGTCCTGATGTCTCCGGGTCCAAGACGCACCTTGAGAGCTGTAGAAAGAGCAGGAGGTGGCGTTCAGCCCGTCGAACACGCCGATGACGTCGCAGTCTGGCGAGCTCTCGATCGATGGGACTGCTCGCAGCGACGGTAGCTCGGCTTGCATGGCCGCCTCAAGCTGCAAATTTACGCCGTGTAAGTCATAGGACTCTCTTCAGCCGTGCTTCGGAAGCTCGTACCGCTGCCGAGAGCTGTTGAGACGACGGCATCACGCGCGACACGCGATAGCTTGACTCGGAAGCCGGTGCGTCGGGGAAGAACGCGTCCGGATTCCGCGTGACGGAGACGGAGCCCTTGCCTGCGACGACGACGCTACCGGGAACGAGTTCCTTCCTCACGCCACCACACGTCCCGAACCTGTTGATCAGCACAATGTAACTAAGTGATAGTCATTCCATCCTGGGCATCAGCAGTTGACCAACCGGATGATCGCCATCGGCCCGTCGACAATGGCGCGCGTCTCGCGGACGACAAAGTCCATGTTCGGAACGCCCTAGCATCATCGTACGCGGTCAATCAGGGGCTCCTCTTCCGTTCCACACAGCAATACGAGGCGCACCATGCCCGTGGCGATGATGGAGACCGGCACGCCGTCCATTGTGCCCGTATACGTCGTGAATCCGCGCGACGACGCGTACGTGGCGTACTTGCCGCCGTCGAGCTGATGCGCCAGCATCGTCGCGCGGCTCAGGCTGCCCACCGACAGAACGCGATTGGTCACTTTAGCAGCATCACACACGAGCATTCCGTCAGTCGTTGTGTTCGAAGCATATTCAGAGCGACGGCTGGCTCGACACACCGTCGCCGGCCTTGACGCCGAGATGCAGTACGGTGCCGTCTGCATGCTTGGGCATGGCGTTCGTGTTCTTGTACATCTTGGCTGCTCAGCGTGGCGAGTCGGAGTCGATTGACTAGTGAGCCAAGTCTCAGCTCCGGCCTTCGCATCGCTCGTTAAAGCGCTCGTTCTCCCCATCCTCATTGGGAGGACGGGGGGCGGCCATCCGTGGGATGCATACCTGCCCAGCTGCACCTCTTCAAGCTCTAAACCGTACACCCTTCCCTCCTTACAAGAGACTGTGATCCACATCAAATTGACCTGTCAAACATAATAGATCACAACGTCGGGCTCGATACCATTTCTGAGAGGTTGTCATCGAAGCTCTTGGATCCAAAGGTCGCGGCACGAGCATTCAAGTCTCATTCCGCATCGCCCGGCGCCGCCATGATGCTCAACATGGATATGCCGGCGCCCTCGGGTCCCCATCCAGCGTCGGTAGCGCCCACGATGTTCGGCTTCGTCTCGTGGGACGGCAGCGGCCACCAGCGCGCGTGCCCGCTCGCCACCTTTGGCTGTCCGCGCGACGCGCCGCTGTCTCTGACGGCGCGGCTCGTGTGTGTGGACCCGCCACGCGCCGACTGTGCAGAGATTGCGAACGCGCGGGACGTGGCGGGGGCGATCGCGCTGGTCGTGCGCGGCGGATGTTCGTTCGCGGACAAGGCGCGCCGCGTGCAGGCGGCCGGCGCGATTGCCATGGTGCTCGCCAACAACACGCGCGAGGAGCCCGACGCGGCGTTCACCATGGCTGAGGACGAGCTACCGCTCGGAACAGCGCCGCCGTTCCCAGCAATAACGATCCCGTGCGTCATGATGTGCCTGCTCGACGTGCGCGAGCTATTTCAAAAGTTCCCGCCGACGGCCCAGTCAGGCGTGTTGACGCTGGAGGTGCTCGGACATAACAAGGCGGCCGTGGTAGCGGCAGAAAGCTTGCGGCTTCGCCAGGAAATGAAGAGAAAGTTTGAGGAGCAGCAAAGTCGAGGAGGCGGAGGAGGGTGGGGCGTCGGTAGCGCGCTAAAGCGCAAGACCACGGCGCTTATAAAGCTGATGGAACCCCAGTCAGCGCAGATGAACGGAAGTCCGTCCGCGTCTGGAGAGTCCGGGGCGTCGACAACAGCACCAACAACGGAGACTCATGACCCAGTCGTGAAAACCGAAGTATCTCGCCCGCTTGCTACTCCTGATGAGCAGCTGTCGACGGATGCAACCCGTCTTACCAGCACCGCAGTCAATGAGATTCCCAGTACTACAGTGCTGCCTGCAGAGAAGCCCACACCACTAGTTGCGTTCATGCAGTGGGCGACCAGCGCGGACGCGTACCACCTCGAGTTCGCACCGCTAGCCGACTTTTGCCGCGTGCGTGACGGCGCCGTGTTTGATGGCCCGCTTGTTGTGTGCGATCCCGTGCTGGCGAACACGGATCATATCGCGAATGCGGCAGAGTTGCGTGGCAGTGTCGCTCTCGTCAAGCGCGGCGCCTGTACGTTCCCAGCCAAACTCGAGCGCGTGCAGGCGTGCGGCGCAATTGCCGCCATTGTCGGCAACGACGACGCGAGTGATCCAGACGCGGCGTTTGTCATGAGCGTAGACAGTATTACGACGGATCACATCACGATTGCCGCCGTGATGGTCTCTAGCGCAACATTTCAGCGACTCACCACTGATAAAGCGGCGCGTATTCGCGTTTTGTGCGTCGCCGCGGGGCCAGCAGCAGCTGACCTTCTGGCACGTAGTGGGTCAGCATCTCTCATCGGCGAAGCTGATCAAGAAGCAGAGGGTGATGCGCGCGTTTACGACGACGAAGAAGACGCATACACAAACGGGGTGGAGGAATTGAGTGGCGCTCAAATTTCTCTTGATGATTTCGACAACGGTGCACGCGCGTTTCACGCCGCCTGTCGGGTCGGAGACCACGAGTTATGCCTTCGGCCCATTGGCACAATCTGCGGGAACAATGAAGACCTGACGCGGAAACTAATCTCGAAGCGTGACAGCAACTGGCGCCGCGCTCTTCACCACGCATGCACTGGCGGAAACGAGCGCACTGTAGAACTGTTGCTCCAACGCGGCGCGTCTCCTTTCGACGTCGATCTCGCTGCTCAGACTGCGTTGCACGTTGCAAGTGCGCATGCGCACACGAGATGCGTCGAGTTACTTCTGCAGGCTGCCAGTTCCTCAAGCCGGGCAGACGAGGATGACGATGGCCGCCTGAGGCTCCTTACTGCTGACATTGGCGGATCGACACCGATTCACCTCGCCACCATCGCTGGAAGCACCGACACTCTTGAGGTTCTTCTAACAGCCAGCGCCCAGGTCGCAGAGGATGGAACGTACAAGTTTGATGGAGTGAACGAGCGCAACGCTGACGGCGCCACGCCGCTTCATTTGACGTGTAGATACGAGCGTGCCGACTGCGCAGTTTACCTGCTTGCAGTAAGCGCGGACGTGAATGCGATTGACTCCAGCAGCTACTCGCCGCTTGCGATCTCCTGTGAGATGATCAACGAGTGCGCAGACGGCAATGCGTCGGATTCTCTGTACATCATCGAGAAGCTGATCGCCGCAGGTGCGACTATGGATCAGGCGTCGATGTTGGGGACAAGTGGATCGACGGGCTGTGATAACAAGTCAAGCAGCGATGGAGCTGGCGAAAGCGCCGCTGCCAACGAACGTCTACTGCTGGACCGCATAGATTCACCAGCTGTGAAGCGCGACGTGGAGGTTTTGTACCTTCGCCACGAAGTCCGAGCACTTCGATCAACGCTGCGCACCCTGCAGCACGAGAAGAGCAAGCTGAGCGACCGCGTTGACTCGCTTGACCGATCGATCGCGCAACTTCAACGGCAAGACGAGGCTCACTTGACTGCAACTGAGCAACAGAACGCCCAGTTCAAGTGCCAAATCGATCAACTGCAGTGTCAGATGAGCAGTCTCTTGCAGCTTTTGCGCGTCAACAGTGACGCAAGTCGATTGATTGGCGGCAACTGCTCGGATCTCTCTCTGATCGCTGCCGTCAGTGACAGTTTGTTCGCGAGCTCACCTGGGAGACTCTTCACTGACAGGCAGGGCGATAGCGGGAGCACCGGAAGTGCTGCTGCCGTTGCTGGTGCGCGCGATGGCGGCCACGACGAAGAAGCACCGAAACATCATCGTACAGAGGCATCATCCAGAGGAAATGCCGCCTCTCAGCAAGATTTGGCTCTGGATGCCGGTCTCGCACGCGATCTCGGCAAGAAGCTGCTTCGCCAGCGGCAATTCGATCTCGCGGAGGCGTACTTTGCGAGGTCACTTGAGATCATGCCGCTTCCCGGGGTCGCTCAGCTGCGCGACAAGGCTCGAGCCGCACAGCAAGGGGATTCCAATCGAGCAGCAGCACCCGCCACGGGTACTACGACAAGCGTCGAAGCTTCGAGTGAAGCAAGGGACTCGACTTGGTCTGCCCACGAAGAACCACTGTCACCTGCATCCAAGGAAGCCACTATCCAACGCCTTATTGCTGCTATTGTCGCCTCCGGTGCCCCGGAGCATGTGCGCACGTCGCTCGAGCGTGAAGTGAACAAGCTCAAGACAATTCCAGGCAGCTCAAATGAGTTTGAACTCGCGTGCAAGTGGCTGCAGTGGTTGACTACACTGCCGTGGGGTGACCCAACAAGTGGTCTTGCATCTGCAGCGAGTAGATGGGAGCCTTGGGCTCGTGCAGGTAGCACACTCGACACTTTTCTTGAACTAGAGCGGCTTGAGCAAGACCACGAGCACCACAGCAAGGACCGCGCCGCCCGCAGTATCCAGCGGGCCATTCGGCAGTGACGAGCACGCCATGCCCCCACCATAAGCTGTAAAGACGCTGTAGCTGCGGCTCGAATTCAGCGGGGGTTTCGCTGCTGGCGGTTGAGACGCATCACTTCGGTCAACCGCGAGCAAACCAGAGACGGCTTGACTGATGAGTTGAAAGCGAATGGTACCGCGATGCTCTTGCACAACAATCAGAAGCCGCTGCAGTCGGGACTCGCGGAGGAATATGATGACGACACCGTTGACTACAGTATCGACATTGACCAGGCGGCCCTCCGCAAACTTCCGAAGCCCCGCAACGTATCGCTTGTGACTGGCGCCAGGCTCTGCGACAATAGCGACCAGGATCATCGCCGACACTTTCGCATCCTGCAAGTTCTTCGCACACAGAGAAAGATTCCTCGGCGCGTCGGGATCGCTGTCGCCACCAGCGTTGGCGAAGACATTCGATCCACGCTGCCGAATTCACCCGAGCGCCCCACTTTAGTAGAACCGATGCAGTTTTACGTATGGACTCGCTGGAGTAGCGATCAAGGAGGCGACACTCGCAGCCAAGGAATGCTGAGCGGGCCTTACGAAGATCTAGACGCTGCTCGGCGTCGGTACGAGCGCCTTCTCGCTGATGAGTGCGTGAATCTGCAAAGCCAAGCGATGCCTGGCGCCTCTGGCTGCGTCAAAGACTCCAGCCACGCAATTTTCAGCTTATCAACCGTGCCAATCCCAACTCACTCAGTTCAGCGGGTCTCTGCAACGTCAGTGTGACTCGCATGAAGTGCGAGGTACTGCATGTCAAAGATAATTTGTATTGACTCCGTGTTGTTCTACCGCCATGAATGCTGCGTTAGTCGATCTTCCACCATGACTTGACTGACTATCAGCTCGCGCTCGAGTAACGTTTAGGCATGCCACACTCGCTGTGCCCGTCCCGCCAGTGGGGAAAGCACTTCGTGTCACTCGCGCTCATTTTCCCGCGTCTTCTTCGCCAATGAACCATGCCATCATGCGCATCCGCGCCGAGACGCGAAGACTTGACTGCTGGCTGGTAAGACATGGACCACGACATCGCATCGCTTGGCAAAGATAGCGGCCCAAACAAGACGTGCGGGTGATTTGGGTCTGGAACCTACGTCAGGTTGAAGCGGCCGCGACGTTTATGCGTTATCACTCGCGGTCAGGAGGCACGAACCGACCAGCTTCGACGCGCACACCGTCCGAGGTTCTGAGGGCGCATGACTCAGAACCGCACCTGCTCTTGATGCTGTTGTCAGACCTGTGTCATGGGTCAGGAATAGCCTTCTAGCCACATCGCTCAGACACATTCTAGCAGCGAAGAAGGCGCTCGTGTGGGTCAGAACCGCTCGGGCTCTGACCAGACACGTCGAACTCCACCTCAGAACGAGAAGCTAGTCGGGACGATGAACTCGTCGCAGGTTCTGCGGGAAAAAAGTTCGACCTCAAACACATAACGCACAAAACGACCAGTACAAGCAGCCCCCTTGCAAGTTCATTTTCTCACAGTCAATCGTTTTCCCGAATTCACGAGTGTCTTCGCTCCCGCAAACCATGGGGGCGTCTCAATCGCACGAAGGCCCGCGGATACCCGTGCACGCCAAGGAGAAGCCCAAGCGGTACTCGTTCGCGGAGCGCCGCGTCATCAAGAAGTACCTGCCGTCCTTCCCCTACATGGAGAAGTCGACGGAACGCCACCGCCAGGTCGCGGGCAAGCACTGAGAGCTCGTCTTCGGCAACAAGTCCAAGAACAACGCCAAGGGTGAAGGCCGTGGCAACGCGCACCTGGCCGAGAAGCCCAACAACAAGATCGCCGAGCTCTACGACATCTTCTATCACTACCTGGAAGAGAACGGTTGCGAGCTCAAGCATGTCTTCCGGTCGTCGATGCACGTGCGCGGCCGCGTGCTGGTGCATATCAGCGCGGGCATGCGCGCCATGCTGGCAGCTGAGAGCATGATGGACAAGATCGCTCTGCTCACCAAGACGCACCGACGCTTCGGCGTGAAACCGCACCACTACGATCTGGTCGGGAGGGCGCTCTTGTTTGCCATGGAGAAGACGTCAGGCACGAGCAACTGGAGCGCCGATATCAGCGAGTCCTGGCGAAACATGTACACACACGTCAGCGTGATCCTGATCCGCGACCAGTTCGAAGACGAGAAGAAGCACGAGAAAGCCCAAGCCAAGGCAGCGAAGCAAAAGGACCGCATGCTGGGCTCGTCTGTCGGCACGTCCGTGATGGCCCTGCAGCAGAGCACGCACCAACAACAGCAGCTGAAGGAGAAGCGCATGTTCCGGTTCCACTTGTACATCCCGTCCATTCGCAGCCGGAGCTCCGTGCGCGACTGCAGTAGTGCGACCACCACACGCAGCTTGGTGAGCCACAAGACGACCGTGCGCAGCGGGTACGACGACTGAGGCGCGGCCTGCTCTGCTCTTTCTTGCTGGGTGTGATCGAAGTGTCTGTGTCTGCTCCTGCCATGATGCGCTCTCTACATGCAGCGTTGTAAGTAGTCAAGTGACGAAAGCAAACGCTGTGTGCAGGTCTGCCGCACCATGAATAGCAGGACATGGACGACGCACCGAGCTGCTGAAACGCGCGAAACCAGCTCCATCTCTTCAGCCGCACGACGAAGTCCAGCGAGAGAACGACCATGACACGACGCTCGATCGGCGTCCCTGATTCAATGTCGTCGCACGTACAGCCCAACACTGTCACTGAGACCAGTTAGCTTTGTGAGCGACCGATCAAGCGTGGTGCCCGGGATCGTTCAAATGCTGAGCGCCATCTAGCGCACCGGTGTGGAATACGCCTGTGCGACACTGACGCGCCGTTTTGAGGGGAAGAGCGAGCAGGTAAACTGTGCCGAACGAATTAAGCGAAAGTAATGTGAGATATGAGGTGCACTCTGGACCCATCGATGCGCTTTCTTCTTGACGCAATTGGTGCCAATTACCTCGCGAAGTGTTTCGTCCGCTTCTCCTTCGCTGTGGCCGTCGACTTCGAGTTCGCGTGATGAGTGTCGTGACGAAAGAATTCCGTAGGCCCTTGCCTTGCTACAGTTCCCAAGCCTTGGTACCTGGTCGTTGTTACCCTCCGTGTACGCTGGTTGCTTCTGCTTCCTGTCGTCCCGGATCTCTACTGCAGCTCTGACCGTCAAGTCGGATGAAGCGATTGGCCGACTTGGTCGCAGCAACTCCCATCGCCAGCGGCAAACTTGCTGTTTGACAGATCTGGGGCGTCCACTCGCATCAGAACCTGATAGGCAATACCCAGCTGGCCACCGTTGTCGAATAGCGCGCCGTGATTAGTTGAACGAGACGACGCTCGTGGTATTTTTGGGTCCGTTGACGTGGATCTTGGCAGCCGTCTCTGGCCAGCATTGCTCTCGAATCGGCTTCAACCCGCTAAGCGTCTTCGTCACTACACGAGCTGTTCGTTTGTTCGGGTTAGAGTTCGATTCCATCCTTAGCGTGCAATGCGCAACAGCACCCTCCCCTTGTCGGCTCCTTGAAATACAAGGTGGTGATCTCCGACCTGTGTATTTTGAGGAAAATGCATAATTCTGGCCGTGCACTTCGTGTTTTTCCTGGCGCTTGGTCGCATCCAAGGATAGCTCGGTTCCGCTTCGGCTCAGAACCCGCATGCCGAAACGCTTTGACACATTTGCGTTTTAACAGCGTTCGGAACCATCAACGTTATCGTTGGCCGCCTAGGATTGTTCATCAGAACACGACCACGCTGTGATATCAGCGCCATCCATGGGCAAGGATCGGCACACGCCAAACTTGGTCTTCCAGCACATTCGCTTCTCCAATGTGGAAACGCTCGTCCGGCAAGTATCTTCACCTCTCGCATGGGATGGGCGCGGCGCAATCGCAGGAGATCCCCAGCGCGACGCGAGCCCAAACGAGAAGCCCAACAAGTTCTCCTATTCCGAGCGACGCAATCTCACGCAGTGAGCCCTTACCTCTCGTCATTTGAACACCGCGAAAGCCGACGGCGTGGCACCGCTGGATCGCGGCCAAACACTGAGAACCAGGTCTTCGGCAACAAGAACAACGGTAAGGTTGAAGCTCGTGGTGGCGGCCACCCGATCGATAAGACCAACAGCAAGATCGCCGGGCTAAACCATGTTTACAGCTACCTGGAAGAGAGCGACCGCGAGCTCATGTGCTCGTCGTTACGCGTGTGCGGCCGCGTAGTACGGTAATACATATCAGCGCTAGCGTGCGTGTGATGCTCCGAGCGATTGATGCACGCGATCAGTTTTTTTGATCAAGACGAACCGGCGCTTCGTCGCGAAGTCGCAGAGCTATCGGTCAGGATAGCGCTCCTTTTCATGGAGGAGACGCCGGGTCCGAGCATTTGGAACCCCGACCAGTGAGGCCAGGCCCGCATGTACTCCTATGTCGGCGAGATCCTGGTTCGAGAGCAGCCCAAAGCCCACGAGAAGTGGGAGAAGGCCCAACAACTACGTGTAGTGGCATAGAATAAGAGACGCAGGTCCTCGCTGGCTCACAGCTCGGCGACGGCAGTCGGACATCGTGAGCAAGTGCTCAGCTTCTGGTTGTACATGTTCATCCCGAGTTTTTACAGTCGGGGCTCCGTACGAGAAAGCGTACGAAGCGAGTTACTAGCAAAATACCATGTACTTTTGCTTTGTATGCATGCAGGTTTTCGATCGGATGAGATCCCAATGCCTCCTGCCGTGTTCAGTTTCACACCGTAACTGCAGATAATCAGACATAGCAGTGATGTGCGGCAGCTATCAGCGTCGTCCCTTCCTAAAGCAAGGACGCGAGCGAATCATGGGCCAGCTTGTTCTCACGACCCTAGTCAGAAGAGTTGCCGCTGCGCCGCCTCGCACCACCACCGGGGCTTGGACGAACAGGCCGATCCATCGCGAGCTGACTGCCGCCTCCAAAACCAGTTGATGACTTGAGTGGGCGAATACAACGAGCCGCCACTCGATTCTCCTTATTTCCGTCGTCGTACTCGATGTCGTAAGTACCGTCCGGGTGCGCGCGCGAGATCGTCCCCTTGAAGAACTTGTCCTTACCCATGTACTGCTCCTCAACGCGCGTACCTACGCGGTACTGCGCCTCCGATGTTGTCTTCACTCGCAGCGGTGCCTTCTTTGGAGTCATCTCATCGTCAAAGGTCCCACGTGTCTTGGCCAGCAATCGGATCAGCTCGGCAGCTACCCCAGTCTCCTTCTCGCCATCGTCGTAGTCGATGTCGTACGTCCCGTTGAGGCGACACCGAGAGATCACTCCGGGGTAGAACTTGCTCTTCCCCTTGTACTGTGCTTCGACCTTCTCGCCCTCCTTGAACTTCTTACTCGACTTTGGTGCGTCATCAGTGTCTTCTGTTTTCTTCTTGGTAAGGCTTGAGCTGTCCTTGAGTCGAATGAGCTCAGCGGCCACGCCGGTCTCCTTCTCGCCGTCGTCGTAGTCAATGTCGTACGTGCCGTTCAAACGACAGCGCGAGATCACGCCCGGATAGTACTTTGACTTCCCCTTGTACTGCGCTTCGACTTTTTGACCCACCTTGAACTTCCCCTTGGCTGGGAGATCACTCTCGCTGGTCGTGTCAACGGGCTTGGATGGCTTCTTGGGACTCGATGCCGTTGCCGCTTTCATTTTGATCACATCCCGACGCACACCGGTCTCATTCTCGCCGTCGTCGTACTCGATGTCGTACGTCCCATTGAGCCTGCATCTGGAGATCACACCCGGGTAGTACCTCTCGTCGCCTTTGAACCGCGCCTCCACCTTTCGGCCGACCATCAACTTTGGCCCCTGGTCGTTCTCGCTTGTGTCGCTCGGTTGGTTCTTTTTCTCGGATGACCCACTGCTCCGAGCTCGTACCAATACTGCAGAGACGCCCGACTCTTTCTCGCCGTCGTCGTAGTTGATATCGTATGAACCGTTGAGGCGGCAGCGAGCAAACACCCCGGGATAGTACTTGTCCCCACCTTTGAACTTCGCTTCGATCTCTTGCCCCTGCTTGAACTTGGCAGCGGGCTTTGCCACCGATTCGTCTGTTGAGGTCGCATCAGCGGCAGGTTTCTTGATTGGACGTTGCGGGCGAATCGGCTCATCGTCGCTCTGCATTTTGGGCTTCGGCTTGACGGGGGAGGAAGCCGATCGAGCATGAATCTTGCTGTTTGAAACGTGTTTCTCGAGCTCGCCGGTGTCGAGCTCGACGCCACACGAACCGTCAAGGTGAGGGCGGAAGATCTTGCCCTTGACGTACTCGGAGCTGCCCTTCAACGTCACTTCGACGCGTTGCCCCTTGGTAAAGGAAGCTTCGAAGGCGGACGTGTCGTCTTCTTTGGAAACCTTCTTGCCGTCAGCTTGCGAGCTTTTGACAGCAGGCTTTTGGGGACTTTTGGCCTTCTTTAGCGGCTTGATGTACTTGGAACGCACACGCTCCTCCATCTCACTGTCGTCGTACTCGATGTCGTACGTGCCATCCGTCCGGCACTTTTTGATTGTGCCGCTGAAGAAGCGTTCGCCGCCCTGGAATCGAGCTTCGATGCGGTCGCCCACGTCAAACTTCGAGTCAGTATCCCCGGACGTGCTGTCAGATTTCGCGTTGGCACAGTCGTCGTTTGGTCGACTACTCGCACGAACGATCCGCGCGCTCGAGATCTCTGACAAGCTGGCTTCGTCAATGTTTTTCTCGTATTGTCCGCTGTCAAACTCGACGTCGTAGGTTGAATTCGCGTGGACTCGGCGAACGACACCGACCTGGAAGTCGCGTTCTCCCAATGGAATAGCTTCGATCTCTTCCCCGCGCTGGAACTTTGGCTTTCTTCCTCCAGCAACTCGGCGTGAGCTCGACGATCGGGACTGCCACTCTGATTTCCGACGAGGACTGCGCGTCGATCGTCGATGTCGGCCAGAGGAATCTGACGATGAAGCCGATGACGACGGCGATGACGATGAGGAGGACTCGGAGCTGGAGCTGCCCTTGTAGGATGAGTGCTTGCTCTTCGACTTGTGCTTCTTCTTTCGCGGCGTGTGCTTCCTCTTGATACCCGTCGCCAGCGGGCGGCCGCACATCTCACACTCCTCCAAATCGTAGTTGTTGTCGAATTTGCAGTGCGAGCACTTGAGAAAGCCCTCGCCGTATCGTCCCGGCCGGGGCTTGAAGGTCTCGCATATCTCGCAGTGCGTAGCCCAGTCGGCCACTTGTTGGTGGCCACAGACACGGCAGATCCACCCAGTCCGGGGAATGGACGTAGGCACTTCGGGAGCAGCGGCGGCGAGATCGACAAAGTTGTCGCGACGCGGAGCCACGGGGATAACAACGTGTGGGTCGATTCGGCGGTCGTAAGGGTCCATTGTCGCTGCGGCGAAGCTGACCAAGGACGACACGTGTACTTTGAAGTAAGCAGCTACACATAAGAGTCGACAAGTGGGTTTATTTTTTGATTGACTGCGTACCGGTCGGCTTGCTATGTGCTGGCGTGCCCCGAAGAGAGATCGACAGAGCGGCTTGGTGCTGTCAACGGCCGAGTCCAGACGGTGGCAGCGCTGGTGCTGCCTCCGATCATTTCCAGAAAGCGAGCGTATGAGACCGACATGGTGTCCACTGACTTTGCAAGCTGCACCATCAGGAAATGCAGGACGGGTTCCGCAATGGGAAACCCATACGTGCGCAAAACGTTCGTGAACGTCGCTCTAGACACGAACCCAGACCGACGGATGTCCTCCTGGGCGAACACGTCGCTCAGATCGATGCCCGCGTTCACCAATATCGCAAAGCGAGCCGCTCCCAGCGATCGGATATCCTCGCTGTAGGCATGTCAACACAAGCAGTCATTCATGAGATGGAGAGCCCAGCATGGTGAACATATCCAATGTAACTCACATTTCTTGCGCGTCCAGCTCGAGAAACCGGCTGAGCGCCACGTAGTCCAATAGTCCGCGACCAGGTATGCTGAACAACTGAGCGATGGTGTTCACGAGAGGATTGCCGACCACCACGCCCATGAGCGCGAGCGCCTCCTGCAGCGTATGTGCAGAAATGCCTCCGGCGCACGTTGGGTCGCACGACTGGAAGAATGGCACGAGGTCCAAATACGTCTGAGCGCGCACGAACGCGTCCCGTAGCTGCGCCTTGAGCTGCGACGGCGGCACAATCGCCGAGGAGTCTCGTCCAGACGACGAAACTCCCCATTCTGAGTGTCCTGGATGCGGATACTGCGCCACTAGGTTGCTTTCAGGCGTATACCCGCCGTATCCTGCTCCACCGTGAGCGCCATGATACCCGCCACCATTTCCGTAAGCCTGCGTGGTGTGTGCAACTGGGCTCACCGGGATGTACTGGTGCGGGCCGTCCTGATAGTGGACTGGAGAGGTGACAAGGCCTCCTCCCGGGTAGGAGCTGCGTTCGCTTTGCACAGACCCATACGCCCCATAGTAGCTCTGGGGAGGTGCCGTGACTGGCCGCCTGTAGCTCCTCACGTCGTAGCCGTTGTCGGCGAGGAACGCAGGGTCGGGCGCCGAGTCGTACGAGTGCGTGATGCCTCGCCAGTACTCGGGGTCCAGCGGTGTCGGGCGGCGGTTCTCGTCCTCCTCCGCGTCGTCACTCTTCGAAAGGTAGACGAGTGACTCCATCTCGCTCGTCGCCACGGACGCGGGGTCGATCGCCTTCTCGAATCGTTCGCTTGGCTTTTGTCGCAGTGCTTGGCTCGCCCTCTTCGTCGGTCTGTCTTGAAGCTGGAGGATTGGAAACTGGGGAAGCGCTCGCGGCCCAAAAGCCGCGCTGCCCCGACCGTTTTGTCCCCGGCGGTTGCATGCGCGAGTTGTCAGGGTCTATTCCTGGCGGTCTAAATACATCAAAAAAATACTTTGAGCGCTCGGCGTTTCCTGCAGGGTTTCAGTGTCACAACGCCCGAGCAGACCGTCGAGACCGGTCGGTGACGATAATGACCACTGACGAACGCACTGCTGTATCGTTACTGATAGACCTGACCTGGCAAAACGTCGTGCGTTTCGGTTTAGTCACCGACCGCGCACCAGATTAGACATGTGACGTGTCGAACATGCACCTTGATATTCGTGTGTTACGAGCATTAGCCGATCGTGGCCTTCGTAGTACGAGGGCTCCGTACCGACACAGAACGACGCCATCTACTCGAACAAGACGTAGCCAAAGTCCTGCTGCTGCTGCTGCTGGGCGCCGCGTTGCTTCTGCACCGCTCTCTCCGAGCGCTTGGTCACAACACTCAGGATGGCAGCAACGACCAGCAGCAGCGCCGCGCCGACCATGACGTGCGGGAGACTGTCGGTGATTTCCTGGGCGCTCCGAGCCAGCAGCATCGAGTTTGATGTTGCGTTAGGAGTGAGCGTGTCCAGAATTTGGTCAATCTGCTGCTCCCTGGCCTCGCGCTCGGCGTCCAGCGGATCGACGAACTCGTGCGAGAGTAGCATCGTGCCCGTGGTCGCTGTTGCCTCGCTGCTGGTGGTGAGCTCGTCCAGAAGCTTGTCGACCCGCTGCTCCTCGGCTTCTTTCTCGGCGTCTAGAGGGTCGACGTGCTCGTGGGCGAACAGCATCGAGTTCGTTTTCGCTGTAGACCCCGTGGTTGTGCCGGTCGCCAGCGAGTCGACAAGCTTGTCGATCTGCTCTTGCGTGGCCGCCCTGTCCGCGTCCAGAGGGTCCACGAACTCGTCCGAGAGCAGCGTCTGCGCGTCTGAGTCGCCCGCAAGACGGTCGACGAGGTTGTCCAGCTCCTTCGCCCGCTCTTCGTCGTTCTGGACAATAGAGTCGGCGCCCGACGACGGGTCGACAGCGAGTAACGAGACCAGCAAGTCGATCTTGTCGGCGGCGGCCACGTCATTGCGCGCGAGGAACGCATGCACGTCCGCTAGGCGTCGCGGAGGCGGCGGCGGCGGCGGCGGCACCATTATCGTCAGTCTCTAGACTCAATTCTCCTCTCGTCGAGCTTGCTGAGCAGTGCCCCAATCGATCCGTCGCGCCGCAGGATCCGATGTGCGCTACCCCGTCAGTAGTCTCGCAAAAGATCGGCTTACCGAGCTTCGTTCATTCACCTCTGTCAATTAATTTCGACGCGTTTCAAGTAATATCTTTCAACATAAACCTTATCAAATAGCCTGTGCAATACAATGAAACATGTAAATTAGTATTTTCTGATGGATTATCTGAATTGAACCGTCGCGCCTCTTCGACTTCCTCTGGATTTCTGCGCATTTATTGCAAAATATATTTCAACAAAATAAATGATTTACGAGAAAGCGCTGTGGTTTTTACTTTATCGGGAGGCGAAGGCAGCAACCACAACAACAAGCGGGAAACAAGCAGCAACGCCCACAAGGAGCGGAGCGCCCGGATCCTCCGCCCCCTTCTTCGCCTCCTCCAGTCTCCTCGGCGTTTGAACCTGCCGCATGAGCTTCCGCGGCGTGCTACTCCGGCTAGAAGAGGCGGCGGGCGACGTGGCCTTCCGCGTGGTCGCGCCGGACGCGGCGCTGGTCGTGCCGAGCGCCTCGGCGGCGGGCGCGGCGGACCAGCGCGTGGTCGCGTCGGACGCGGCGAGCGGCAAGCTGCTGAGCGTCGTTCGCCTCGCGTCCGTCTCCCCGCGGGCAGCGCTGCGCTCGGCGCTTTGGGTGGCGACGGAGACGCCGAAGGACGCAGCCAACGGCGTCGGGGTGTCGCCAGTCGCGCGCGACGCTGCCAGTAAAGATGGAGAAGCCGACGCGACCGCGCGCGAGGGTGCGAGCGCGGCCGCCGCTCGTGCTTGCTGGCCGTCGGTGGAGCTTTCGCCGCCCGCGGCCGCCACGCGCGTGTGCTTCTGCTTCTACTTCCGCTCCGAGTTCGAGTTTGAGCTCTTTGCGCGCGCGGCGGAGGCGTACGTGAACGCGCAGCGGTTTGCGCTGCTGCGCAGCTCCGTGCTGATCGAGCTGCAGGTTCAGCGCGACCTGGACGCAACGTCCAACGCCGGGTTGCAGGCTGCCGCAGATGCTGCCGCCCAGGCGCTGGGGATGAAAGGCAAAAGCCCCCCAATCGGCGCGCTTACAGATGTAATGGACGGCCGCGGTCGTGGTCGCGGTCGAAGCGGTGGACGTGGTCGTGGAAGAGGCCGCGGCGACACATCCACTCGACTCAAAGCCGAGCTGAAGCCAGAACCGCAATCTGTGCGGCCGGCCGCCACGAGCACAACGCCCACCGCGGCGGCCGTATCCACCAGCACCTCGCCTCGGTACTCGCGCGCCGAGCTCGACGCCATCCCTGCAGCTCTAAAGTACGTCCACGCTCGTTTCACACCAGGCGAGATGTTGTGCCGTTTCGCTGACATGTTTATCGGCATCTCTGTTGCAACTGTCTAATAGGGTCGAGCATGGGCGCAATGGCGGCGCAGCGGACCAGCAGGTGGCGCGGCCCGACGGCGCGTCGTCGGAGCCTGCCGTGTGCATCATGTGCCGTTTCTGCCCGAAGTCCGACGCCGAGGCCCAGCTGAAGGACCATCCCTTTGTGCTTCAGGTATGAATTCAAGTGGCTGGCGGTTAACCTTTCGCTGTGCTGTAGCTCAGCTTGACGTTGTGGGTGCTGCTGTTGGGCAGGACGGGCGCGGGAACAAAATTCGCGTTTGCAAAATTTGTTTGCAGAAGGTGTTGCAGCGTCGGCTCAACGTGGCGGGAGGCGCGCCACTCGTGGCATCAACCGCGGGCCTGTGCAACTTGTGCTCGGAGCCTACGAGTCAACTATCGAAGAGCAAGGTCAAGCAGTGCGCACATGAAATGTGCAAGAACAGGTACTGCGCGCCGTGCATCGACAAGCTCATCGGCAAAGCGCAGGTTCGTGGCGAAGTGGCCGTCTTGAGTCGGAACCTGGGTGTGTAGTTGAGATTGACTGTGTTGCGACTGTGTGCACTCCGCTATCTGTGTCGCTTCCTTTTTTTGTGATCCTGTAGGCGCACAAGGTCTGGCGCACCAAGAAGTGGCTCTGCACCAACTGCACCACGTTCCAAGGCCCTTCAGCGACGTAAGCATACGTCGAGTCGGCCCCGATCGATAAACAGACTGAGGATCATCTTTACTAACATACATGTTGTTGTTTGCGAATTCGCAGTAGCGCAGACGCTGGAAGCACGGCAGGCGCGGTCAAGCCAGATCGGCAGAGCGCTTTGGAAGATGTATCGTGCAAGAACAAGAAGCGCAGGCGGCTGCAAATTCTTCCTACGGAGGACGTCATCTCTTCGGAGCTTCCAGTAGCTGTTCCGCCGTCGTCGTCGGCCGAAGTGACGCAGGCGCCGCTCATGACGCCGTTGGATTACGCCGCATCGTATTTCCAGTTCTTGGCGGGTCGCGAAGAAGCCAATCCGCCCGAAGACGAGTCTGAAGATGTGTGCTTTTGCTGCAAGGACGGTGGCGAGGTGATTGAATGCGACTGGAAGGGTCTGAACAACAAGTTCGTGCGCTGCCCGAAGGTCTACCACGAAGGTACAACGCCGCTATTGTGTACTCTTCGTTGCTCGGTTCCGCAAGTTGACATTACTGTGTCATCGTGATATCCGCAGACTGTCTTGGGTATGAAGTACCGGAAGGCAAAGCCTGGTACTGTCCGCGTCATCGATGCCACCAGTGCGGGATCCTCGCGGATTTTCACTGCCGATTCTGCGTCACCTCCTACTGCGAGGTACGTCTCATGTGCTTGTTTGGATCACGACATATGCTAATCTGCTGCGTGCGCCATGACCTTGAAAGCAGGTGCACTTGCCGGCCGAGGTTCCTCGCCTTGGCCCTGGGTCTGCTGATATCCCCAACGCCACGTACGTTCTCTGTCCGAGATGCATCGCGCACGCGTCGGAAGCCGTCGCCCAGGGAAAGCTGCCGCGTGACTTCCATGCCCGCGTCTTTTGCAGCGCAACCTAGTTGGATTCATGGTGCATCCTTCGGTTCTAATGGTCTATGAGTCGCTTTTGTTGCCGCTTGTTGTCGTTGACCATCCGACCAATGTCATCGAGCAAGGGGTCTTGGCGCAGTGTTCGTCTCCAAGTATTGTCTATTCAGCGTCAGTCAATGCTCTTTCCGCTTGGGAGGGGATCGCGATCACGACAGAATGAAGCTGGTGTTGGAGTAGTCTTTGAGCAGCGGATTGTACCTGCGTCACAGTCGTCGAAGAAGCGGTTAATGCCCACCATGGCAAACTGTTTGGTTTGTCGAACGCTCGACGTACCCCGTGATTGTTTTCGTCTTGCTCGTATCCGCGAACTCCTTCAAGAAGGCGGCAGACTTGACAACGGACACCTGGACAAGCCGAGAAGCGACATCACGCAGCAGAGCGTCGGTGCCAATGTCACCACCGCCGGAAGAAGAATGTGACGTACCTCGTCCGGCTTGCGAGATAGAACAGAGCAGTACGCCTTCTTCAGTCGCGCGAAATCAGTGGCGAAGAAAATGTCGGCGATGCCTCCCTGCACCAAGTACGTGTCATGGTCGTGTGTGACACCTGTGGATAGCAGCCGCAACAACAACCGCAATCAGACGCCAAGAGTCGAGAGAAGGACTTCTCAAAGCCCAATCACGCGCCACAGCAAGAGCCTACCGGTGAGCTTCGACGCCACCAGCGGAGCGTTGCCGGCACAGAGAGGGCCTGACGACGTCGCCGTGGGGCTGAGCGGGTGATCCAGCGCCTTGATGGGCGACTTGGCGTCCAGGTTTGGCGGCGGCAGCGAATCGAAATCCGCAGCGATGAGGTGGTGCTTAGGGAACGCGGCGCGCAGCGTGTTGACCAGCTGCATGGCGCCGGTGGGCACAAACGCCGAGTTCAGCACGATGTCTTGCTTCCCGAGGACCTTGCGCGCGGCGCGGGCGAGGCCAAAGTTGAATTTGAAGCGCGCTTGGAGGGGCAGGTCGCATCCGAAGTGCTCGAGCGTCTGCCGGATCAGCGGGTCCTGGACCGGCCGAAACGCTTCCTCCAGCGAAGGATACTCGCTCGGCTGCTCGCCCTCGTCGGTTGGCTTTAGCTGGACCAGCGTTTCGTGCCACTTACCGCTCTGGAGGCTCACCTTGTCGTGCGGCAGGTTGTCCAGCACCTCCATCGCCAGGAAGAAGCACTGGTTGTTCACGACCGGGTGCGTGTCGGCGAACGTGAGAATGTCCTGGTTGATCACGGTGCACCGGTCCGGGTGTGCCGCGACCACTCGCTGCCGCTGCCGCTCAGCCATCACGAGGCTGATCTCAATCAGCGTGTACTTGGTCTTGGCGTACACGTCCGGCGCGTGGGTCTGTCGCGGCATTGGATGGCGTTAGTCTCTGGATGAACCACTTCACCATTAACGGACAAGTCAATCAACCGAAAGCGGTCGCTCACCTGGAGATAGTTGAGGATGTGCAGCGCGTTGGAGCCCGACCCGCCGCCGATCTCGTAGATCTCGAGCTGCTTCTGGTAGAAGGGCGAGTTGAGCATGTAGTTGGCCACCGCGTGCGAGTAGTAGGGCGCGAACACCTCGACAGGCGTCAGCCACGCCTCCTTCTTGGCCGCGTACAGCTGCGCCACGGTGCGCCGGTACTCGCGCGCGCCCCAGAGGTTGCCGAAGTCGATCGGTTCTGCGGGCGCGTGCAGCACCTCGCGCCCCTGCGTCGTAAAGTAGCCCGCCTCCTTGGCGTACAGCGACCCGTAGATGAACTCGCGCGTGAGCACCGCCGGTCGTTCCTCCTGCTCATTCAGCGCCGTGGCCGAGATACCGCGGGCCGCCAACGCGCGCTTTACCGGCGAGGGGAGGCTCTGGCCGCTGGTGCCGGCGCCCGCGACGCCCACCGGCCGCCGCAGCACGCGTATCGCCGCCATCCTGGACTAAGCTCGTCGATGGAGATGATGTGGGGCTCTTGATTGGACAGAGTGATGGTCGACAACGTAGCTCTTCGTGCGGGTCTAGGTCAGATGGGCTGGAAGGGAATGAACCCGTTTGAAATAAATACATTAATCAAAATATTTAGATGGGTTTGACCTATTCACTGCCACTGAAGGCCCGGGTCGTGACCCGAGTGCAGAAAGAAGCGGGAAGGGGGAGAGATCCCAATCGCAAGAGCAGCAAGAAGCTCGAGCAGTGCGAAGGGAGGAGGGAAGGAAGGAAGCGGCGGGGGACGTCCCTCTGATCGACTCACGGGCAGCATGTCGAAGGCGTCGACGCTGGAGAACGGGGTGCTGAACTTGGCGGTGCTGCGTGAGGACTCTCGGCGCGAGCTGTTCTCGATCCTGGACTCGATCGGCAAGGACATTTGCCTGGTGCTGGACCCTGACCTGAACGGGCCGCTCAATCACGTGCTGGTGGACGGCACGGCGGTGCTCAAGGACCACGGCATCAAGGACTTCCACGCATTCGGCAAGACCATCAAGACGGGCTGCGAGTTCGTGCTCTTCCTGGTGCGCCCGTCGGTGCGCGCCATGCGCTACGTGTCCAAGTACATTCGCGAGCTGGGCGCCGGGGAGGGAAGCAGCAGCGGCAGCAGTGCAAGCGGCGGGAAGAAGCGCTTCCACTTGTACTTTGTGAGCCGCCGGTCGCTAGTGTGCGATGAAGTGCTCAAGAAGGAGGGCGTGTTCGGCAGCCTCAGCGTCGGCGAGTACAAGCTGGACCTGATCCCATTCGACGACGACCTACTCACGCTCGAGCTCGACTCGTGCTTCAAGGACTTCTACGTGGACAACGACAAGACCAACCTGCACACGGTCGCGGGCTCCATCATCAAGCTGCAGACCATCTTCGGCATGATCCCCAACGTCAAGTACAAGGGAGCCATGTCCAAGATCGTCTGGCAGATGATGGCGCACTTCAAGCGCGAGCAGGAGGTCGCCGGCAACCCGATCGGTGTCCTCGACCCGGAGATTGACACGCTCGTGCTCATCGACCGCAACGTGGACCTGGCCACGCCCATGTGTACGCCGCTGACGTACGAAGGGCTCCTGGACGAGATCCTGGGCATCACGCACGGCTTCATCACCGTTGACGCGGATCTCATCGCGGACGATGAGTCGGCGCCGGGCAGCAACGGCGCAGCGCCGTCGTCGTCTGGAGAGAAGAAGCAGGTGTCCGTCCCGCTCAACTCGAACGACAAGCTGTACGCCGAGGTGCGCGATTACCACGTGGAGCGCCTCGGCATGAACTTGCAGCAGCAGGCGCGCGAAATCCGCGAGCGATACGACGAGTTCCGGAAGAACCGTGACGCGTCGATCAGCGAGATCCGCGAGTTCGTCAAGCGCATCCCCGGTCTGAAGCAGAACTACCAGTCGCTTCAGCAGCATATCAACCTGGCCGAGCTGATCAAGAAGACCACGGACTCCAAGTCGTTCCGTGATCTGAAAGTCGCCGAGTACTCGATGCTCGTGGGCGAGACGATCTTCGACCAGCTGGAAGAGCGCATCGGCCTGCAGGACCCGCTGCTGAGTGTGCTGCGCCAGTTCTGTCTCCAGTCAATCACCAACGGCGGCATCAAGGCGAAGAACTATGACTACATTCGTCGCGAATTGGTCCAGACGTATGGGTTTGAAATGATGCTGGCACTCACCAACCTCGAGAAGGCTGGTCTTCTGCGCCGCCGCGACACGCTCTGGACAGAAGCCAGTGGTTTTGCTGCGGCTCGCAAGATCTTCCGCCTGCTCAACGACGACGTCGACCCGCGCAACCCGCGGGACATTTCGTACGTTAGCCGGAGCCACGCCGCTGGCTACGCACCGCTGTCAGTTCGCTTGGTGGAGAGCGCCACCAAGCCGCGCGGCTGGAGCTCGATCCAAGAAGGCCTCCGGCAACTGACTGGACCGTCCGGAGAGGTCTCCCAAGCGACTGCCAGCAATCAGGCGGACGATGCCAGCACTGCCGCCGCTGCCAAGGTAGACAACTTTGGCAGCGAGGAGCGCAAGGTCATGCTGGTGTACTACCTGGGTGGCGTCACGTTCATGGAGATCGCGGCGCTGAGACATGTGTCTCGACAACCGGAATGTAAGTTGTGTGGTGTCTTCATTTGTGTTGATGTGGTCGTTGGAGAGACTTGCAAAGCCACTAACGAGCGTGCTCTCGATGCAAACAGGCCCGTACGATATCATTGTGGCGACCACCAAGATCTTAAACGGAGACACGCTGGTCAAGTCGTGCTTCGACAAGGACGTGCTGCGGTTCCTGAAGCTCTAATCGCTCGTAGCTGTACACGGACGATGATGAAGGAAGCAGCACAGAGTGGCGACCAGGATGGTTTGAGATTGGGCGCTGAATGGTTTGTTGTGGTTTATATTGTGATCAATCCAGTTCGCTCCAGGTTCTACTGATGGCCACTGCGGTGCGAGTGGCGTGTGCTTCGTGATCAGCTACTCCGCGACGTTGCTGCTTGTTTCTTTAACTGGCGGTCCTCCGCAGCGTTGTCCTCCATCAGGCGCCACCCTGCGTCGGAGCTTACAAACGAAGATGTCGTCGTCAAAGTACCTGACGAGTTCGCCGCTGCTACTGGAAGCGTAAACCTCGATGTCAAAGTGCTGGGAGGCGTCGATGAAGAACGCGCGCTCCTTGCTGAAGCACAAGGTACGGTGGTTAGTTCAGCCCGTCATACGTGCAGAGGCAATTTCGAGGCGTACAAGGGAATGCGCTGCTTGTACGCGACCAGAACGACGGGCATTGCCTTCCCATCGCTTTGTACGCAGTCGTCGGTCAGCTCGAGAAGTGTCGAGAGCAGCGGCGCGTACTGTGTCGCCTCATACAAGCAGTCGGAGCACAGGATGGCGGTCGGATGCGGACCCAAGTCGCTGCGGCGCTCGCCCCTGTCTCCGCGTTCAAAGCGAGTTAACGGACGGATTCTATGCACCCTCAGATTGATGGCATGACAGCGTCGTAGCTCACGCACCAGCAGAACGGACGCGTGATCAGCCGCCCCGCATCGACCATGGTGGCCACTTCAGCACTTTGCCGACTTGCAAACGCGACGTTCTCACGCGTGAGCGGCAGTACCGCCTCCAGATCTGTGAGCGTGACGGAGTTGACGACGTCGGCGGCGGCAAGGGCCAGCCCGACGGCTCCGGAGCCAGCGCCAAGCTCCAGCGCGTGTCCGTGAGCGAACAGACCCGGGTGCTCGATCAGAAATGCCACCAATGCTCGCGCCTGGAGACAAAGATGGTTGCACCCGACGCAATCAACGATTGATTGTGAGTGGTTTGTGAGAGACGCCGAGAGGATCCGAACGCTAGAAACGCACACAGTTCCAGACGACGCCCGCGATGCCGTGACGAGCCAAGTCTTGGTGCAGACGCAGTTCGGAGACGCCATCACGGAGCGGAAGCGCGGTATCCGGGGCGCTGGCCTTGATGTAGTCGATACCCAGACGGGGCGTAGCGCTCGAAGGCTCGTCGTGACCGCGGAAGAGCGCGTCCCAGTCGCGGTGCCATTCCATGCCTCTCGCTATAATAGTGGCGAGTCGCGCGCTGGCGAAGGGAAGGGTCACTGTCGTGACGGACGCTTGTTCGCTCGCGAGTCTGTTTTTGGCGTTTATATTTCTCTTTTGGTCACGTGTCGGACATGCATCACACGCTCGAACGTGCTACGTGAAGCGAGGAGAGCCAGCCACGCACCTCCGTCCCCTCTATCGAAAACAAGCACTAAGCAACAACTACTACGTCTGGTCGCGGTGGGCCAAGGCCGAGGTCAGGGCCGCGCGTCCTTCCTACGGCGCTATCTACGCCTTCTTGGCCACCAGCTCGAGGCGGGCGAGCTCGAGCGAGCTGACGAGGCCGATCTCCGGGTGGAAAGACGGCTTGATGTAGTCGGCGACGGGCGGCTGCTGGCCGTACTTGTTGACGGCCTTGACGAACTTCTCGCGGATGAGGTCGAAGAGCTTGGCGCGACGCGAGATGCCACCGCCGATGACGATCACGTCAGGCGAGACCATGAAGGTGATGTTGACGCACAGGTAGGCCATGTAGTGCGCGATCGTGTCCCAGACCTGGTCATCGTCCTTGATGTTCTCGAGCTCGCGGCGGTCGAGCCCCGTGCGCGCGGCGATCGAGTTGGACGCGACCATACCCTCAACGCAGGCGCCGTGGAACGGGCACGTGCCCTTGAAGTCGTTGTCAATGTCGGCCTGGGCGCGCGGCACGTGGCAGTGGCCACCCTCCGGGTGCATGAAGCCGTGCACGGGCTTTCCCTCGAGGCAGATGCCCACGCCGACGCCCGTGCCGACCGTGATGTACACGGCGCTCGAGATGTCGCCGTGGCCGCCGTGGGTCACCTCGTACATGGCGGGCGCGTTCACGTCCGTGTCCCAGCCGACCGGCACGTCCGGGAAGGCGCGCTGGATGACGCCCACGATCTCCGTGTTGCCCCAGTGCGGCTTGGGCGTGCTTGTGATGTAGCCGTACGTCTTGCTCTCCTTGTTCAGGTCGATCGGGCCGAAGGACGCGATGCCGATCGAGTCGAACGACTGCGTCTTGAGCCACGCGATGGCCGCCGCCAGCGTCTCGGCCGGCGTCGTCGTGTCAATGCGCGTCTGCTCCACGATGTTCTGCGGGTCGTCCACCGCGATGGCCAGCAGCCACGTGGTGCCGCCGAGCTCGAGCTGTCGTCACCACCACACTCAATCCGTCAGTATCACTCGGCCATCACTCTGCGCAGCATGGCGGCAGCGCTGTATTGAATACATACTCCAGCGAGGCGGGTCATCTTGAGAGAAGGGAGACGGGGGAGGCTTGAGAAGGAAGCTTGGGGGAGACCGAGGCCGGGGACGGATCGATCTGCGCTGCTTGGGGGCGAAATGCGGAATGGGCTCAGAGACAGATGGGGAAAGCGGCGGCGGGCCACCGCGCAGAGGGAGGAGGGAGGATCCTCCCTCTACGTTCCCCCGACACACGTCTCCCTCTCCTCTCCCCCGTTCACCATCATTTGCTCACCGCTCGCTCGCGGCAGTTGCACCTTGGGGTTGATTTGCTTCAGACTTGCAGGTGCGAGAGACGTCGCGGGGAGGCGAGGCAGAAACAGGTAAAACCTCGAACGCAAGGTTTTGGAGGCAAGCTCAAGTTGAACACCGCGCGAGGTTTTTCAGCCCCGCACGCGCGAGCCGGACCTGCTGTAATGAGTACTATCAAGCAGATTACTACGAGTGATGTGACATTCAACTTTGATTTAGTAAGTGAAAGACCTGCTACGGATGCAAACCTCTGTCACCTGATACTCAAAGTGGCGACGCGCGGCCGGGTTACGGAACCTTTCGACCCGTGCGTGAGGAATCAAGTTTGGCGCAAAGGGCCAACGTCCCGCGTCCAGAAACTGGGCGCGGTGTCAGCATAAGTTTATGCAAATGAAACGGTACTCGTATATTCATTTAAACGGATGCCAAGGTGCACATCCGGGTGGACGTTACACTGCGAACCTAGCGCTTGAAGCCGCGTAAAGTGCGCAGCGTTTGTATCCCTTCTGGTACAGAATTCGCACACTCGCCTCGAGAACAAAGTCGAGGGAGAAAAAGCGGCAAGCAACGGGAAGGAAGAAGCAGCGATGGCCGACGCCTCGCAGGATCCGCTGGCCGCGTGAGTCACCCCTTCCCTTCTTCTTCTGTCTGTTGGTGCAATGGGTGTGGGGGATCTGTGCGTTGTCTGATGCCTGCGCGTCCGTATGTGGTGTCAGCAGGTTCATGAGCATCACGGGGGCCGACTCGGCCGTCGCGCTGCAGTTCCTCGAGGTGCGTGCGCCCCATTCGCGCGTGTAGCTATCCTGCTAGTGCTCATTCGTGCCGGCGCGGACTGCTTACAACTGTACGAACGCGTTCTGTCGCTGCAGCTCACAAGCTGGAAACTGGACGAGGCGGTAGGTCCCCTGGGTGATGATATTGACGCGCGCAACGACCATCCGCACGTACTTCCAGCGGGGAAGCCTGCCGAGGCGATTGGATGAGGGCGATGATGCGACCACTCACTGGCTGCTGCCGCACACGTCTATGCAGGTGAACTTATTCATGGAAAGCGGAGGAGGAGGGGCGGGCAGCGCCTCAGCGGCTCCGGCAGCTGCCGCTGGCTTCGGCGACGAGTAAGGCGTCGTTGATGCGTTGCCAGCGGGATACGCTATGGTACGGCATTCTAATGAGTGAACCCGTCGAGTAGTGACGTCCGAGCGCCCGACGCAGCCAAGCGCCAGCGTCTCGTCGACTACGAGGTGGACCCGAGTACGTGATCAAGCGCTTAGCGTACCCTTTCGAAGTAATCAGGATCGCCTCTGGCTAATTACTGCGCTTGAATTCGGCGATGCAGTGTCGATCCGCCGCTTGCGCGATCAGTATCGCGATTTCGCCGCGGAGAGCATTGCCGCCATGAACGCCGAGTCGAACCAGATCTCGACGGCGTTCGGCTCCATCAGCGGCGCAGGCGGAGACGAAATCTCCGCTGATTCGCGGCCCAGAGACCTCACCGCGCTGTTCCAGCCGCCCGTGGGGCTCATGTACCAGGGAACCTATGCCGATGTACGTGGGGTAGCGTCATTATTGAGGCCGTCGACGTATTTGATGCTAATAACTTGGATTCATGCGCTGACACTGCTCGTCTCCTGCCTGCAGGCCCGCATGCACGCCAAAAGCGAGGGCAAGTGGCTGCTGGTGAACATCCAAGACGAGATCATGTTCGCCAGCCACATGCTGAACCGCGACACGTGGTCGGATGACGTTGTGCAGAACCTGGTCGCGAGCGGATTCGTGTTTTGGCAGGTTCGTGCACTGCTTCATTTCAATTCAGTCGGAGGTACCACATTGGCAGTGCTGATGCCATGCTGTCGGCACGTCAGAATTATTGGGCGTCGGACCACGGCAAGAAATTTTGCAGCCTATACCAGGTCGACCGCGACACTTTGCCAATTGTGGCCATCATTGATCCGCGGACGGGCGAGATCCTGCAGCGCTGGATCGGCTTCCTGGAGCCTCAGGACATGACGGAAAAGCGTAAGTGGCATGCTGATTCTTTCACGCATGAGCCGTTGATGTTCCTCGTGCTGGCCACATCACGTGCAAACGGGGGGTTTGACGTTGTTTGTGTTGTGGAATGCTCCAGTCTCAGACTTTTGCTGCACAAACACGTTCGAATCTGTGGCGACTCCAGCGGCGCCGCCGTCCTCGTCGCCTCCGGTGTGTTCAACTTTCTCCCGAGTTTTTGCATTGAACCGCGCCACTAATTATCTGGTGAGTGCAGCCCCAGACGGATCTCATGGACGCCACTGAGGAAGACCAGCTTGCGGCGGCTATTGCGGCCTCGTTGCAAAACGACGAAGAGGAGAAAGACGTAGCGTACGGCGACGACGACGACCAAGATGATGATGATCAAGAGCAAAAACAGGAGGAAGAGATGGTTCCGCTGGGTCCTGAACCTGAAGGTGGGGATCGTCTTGCGCTTATTTTTTTTTTTTTTTTTTTTTGCGGTGGACTATGCCAGTGATCGGTGCTTACACTCGTACCGTTCTGTGTGGACATATAGACGGTGCTGCTGTGACACGAGTGCAAATCCGAGCTCCCGACGGCGCGCGTTTGACCCGTCGTTTCCTCAAGTCAGACCCGCTGTCCATCCTTTGGCTCTACGTGAAAGAGCAGGTAAGCAACGCCTTCGCGAAGGGGTCGAATCGGTCGCACTAAGCACTTTGTCGTGTCACCTAGTCTAACATATTTGCTTTCTCGTTCCACCGAACAGATTCCGGAAGCGCGTTCGCGCGCGTTCGAACTCCGGACAACGTTTCCTCCCGCTGCGGTGGCGTTTAACGAGACGGACTCAATCGCCGACGGCAAGCTGGAGAATGCGTCGCTCCGCCTGAATTGGCTTTAGTCGCCTCATCAGCCTTGAGAGGAGTATTTGCCGAGGCTGCTGCTATCGATACCGCCCTCGCTGCGCTATAGTAGTAGCGTGGTGAAGGTTGTAAGAGTTGCGCCTGGATGGATGCGCGTGCGCTCACGCATGGTCTGTCGTTTGAATGGATACCTAACTATTTGCCGGGCAGCTAGAACGAACGAGAGAACTGGCAGATAACCAACAACACGATTGCCAAACGCAATTATCCATTGGTGAATGTGCTTACGCACTTCGTCCTTGAAATCATGTACCGTTCGCAACGAAATTCATGCAAAATGCACCTACCTACATACTTTGTACCGCCGTTGATCACTCAACGCCTGCTCGTTCAACCACGACGCTCGTAGACAACGCGACGGCGCTGCACCGCGACGACTGCCAGGTACCTGAATAGCACGAGGAACGCGAGCAGCACCCACAAGTTGAATGCCACGTCATCGCGGCGAGAGTCGAACTCGTGCGCGGCGTAAGACTGCACCGTAACCTTTTGGTGGTGACGCTGTTGCTCATAGTACGGAGTCGCGTCGCTCGGGATCTCGCGTAGCGTACGGCACGGAATGGCCTCATCGTCACGGTAATGGCCATCGTGGTGACTGCAGTCGCCAAACGCGAGCGCAAACAGACCGCTAAGCGCGTAGCGCTGCGGCGTGACCGCGAGCAGCCACAGCAGCGACGGCACAAAGCGGATGACGAACAGCGAGAAGACATTGAGCCCAACGACGCCGGCGATCGCAGCACGCGCGCGATGCGTCACGTACGCCAGCCACTGCGCGCAGTACAGCTGCGTGAGCACGAAGCCGGCGAGGATGAGCCAGTACAGCCAAAAGTTGCCCTCTGCGGTCGTGTACCACAGACCGGACACCACAAACAGGATGGTCGTGAACACGAACGTCACGATGGTAACGATGGGCACGTCGCTCGCTGCGTCAGACGCGTAGAACACCCACGCTGGGTAGTACGTCTGCGCTGCGTGTTCACGACGGAAGCTCCTTCCGGCCTCAAGTGCACGCGACGCGACACCCACAGCGGCAAGCGCACTGACGAGCAGCGTCGTCCATGAGATCAGCAACACACCGTAGTTGACACCGGCGTACGTGTCGTACTCATCGTGTCGAACCCACAGGAGCATGATGAACAACCCAAACAGCACGGTTCCGATCGCCATCGTCGTCTGGCGCGTCAGGCTGATGGTCACACGCGAGGTCGCCCACACGATCAGGCGCCAGTACGAAATGGCAAAGCGCCACATGACCCACCGCAGCTGAGTTTCCGTAGATGCCCCGAACCACGAAGGAGCCGAAGCGGCACCACCGACGCGACTAGACGAACCGTACGCCGTAATGACAGCAGGCACAGCATTGGTAGGGCGCAGAACGCCAACACGCTGCAATTGCGTCGTCCACGTACGCTTCGCCTCGCTCTGGCTGAACAGCTTTGCAAACTTGACCGGCGACGAGGACTTCCCGCTGCTGCTCTCGATGTGTTGGAGCGCCCACGACGCGATCGAGCTCTTCGACGAAGACGCCATGGTTGCCGACGGCGGGAGCCTCTTAATGCCCCATGAAATCTGCAAGTATTTGGAGAACAACTTGCAATCGGCGCCGAGGTCACCGGCAAACGCTAGCTCGCCGCTCGCATGTGTGAGGAGCAGCAACCGCGTGAAAATACGAAGAACGCTGGGGGTCGGGTCGTCGAGCGCGCAGAGCACTGCTCGCCCCGTCTTCGCCACTCGGCGTAGACAGTTCATCACTGCCTTGGCTCCTTGGTCGTCCAGGTCACGGGTTGGGGCATCCACGAGAAGGACGCTCTTTCCCGTAACGAGCTCTACACCAATCGAGACACGGCGCTTCTGGTCCAACGCGCACTCATCCACGCGGCATTCTGCCAATGCTTGGAGATCCAGGAGCTCCAACCACGCGTTCACGTTCGCGCTATTCTCGCCAGTCAACGTCGCGCTAAACAGTAGCGTCTCGCGGACAGTCAGTTGGCTCCAGAGCGCGTCGTGCGACCAGCAATAACCAATCACGCGCTGGCGCACACTCTGGTCAGCAACATGACCGTTGAGCAAGACTTTACCCTGAAGGAGGTCCGCCGCCGCGTCATGCTGGCCAGCGAGGAAGGCCAAGAGCGTCGCGCGCGTCTGCTCTGTCGATCCCATCACGGCTGTCAACGTACCAGACGCGCAGTATCCAGACACGCCTCGCAGCTGTACTGTTTCCGTCACAGCCTTCGTTTCCTTCGCGGAAGTCGCAGCAGTCACGTCCTCGAAGGCCAGCGTCAGGTCCACTCTGCAGCGCAGCAGTTTGGCACTCCCAACAAGGGCAACCGTCGATGACAGCACATCGTCGCCCCACGCCGCGGCAGCCTGGGCATTCTTAGCACTAGGCGTCACAGACGTAGTTGTGGAGGATTGAGATGCTGATTCAGCGTGCTTGTCGTCGACGACTTCATCTTCTTCCTCGTCTTCCGGTTCAAACTCATCCGCAGGTGCGACCGACTTGCTGGTCAAACCCTGGCGTTTCACCGACGAGCTGCCTTGCTCAGTCGCGCGACGATCCGACTTCACAGCGGTCACAACGGAAGCATCATCCGACGTGCTGGACGCGACTTGCGACTGTCTGCTCTTGGATCGACGCTTCTTGGCGACGGTAACAAATCCTGGCGCCTTCTCGGCAGCTGATGGTTCGCTTTGGTCAGTTGCTCCAGTGGCACTCGTCTTCGTCTCCTCAGCGTCAATAGCACTTGATTCACCGACTGACTTGGTGGTCTTCGATGTCACGCGAGTACTCTGCTTTGCGCTGCGCATTGATGAAGCTGGGACTGCCTTGCTCACGAAGGTTGTGCTTGCTTCGGCAGTCGTGGCGATTGTACCAAACTCAGCAGGTTCACGAGTTGCAGTCGACAAATACTCCGAATCAAGAGATCCCAGTGGCACTTCCGTTCCCCGCAAGTCTGTCTCCAGACGACGAGCAGTATTCGCAGATTTCGTTCGAACGGTGAGTGACTTCACAAGAATTTGAGAAGCAGTGGGCTGCTGCTTCCCTCGCATAACGGCATCGCGATACTGCAAACTGGAACCAGCGCCAGAACCAGCCACACCACTCGTAGAGCTCGTCACCGTCGTCACCGACGAGCTGCCCGGCGCGCCACGCACCACACGACGCACGACCGTCTCGCCGTCTTCCGTCGTCTCCGTGATCTCCTCGACCGTCTCCTCCGTCGTCGACGTCGTCGTCGTCTC